>QZFA01000162.1:0-68019 GCA_003614995.1 Cladosporium phlei
CCCCCCCCCCCCCCAGCCCTCTCCCTCCGCTCCTCCTCAACAGCCAGCATGCTCCCCAAAACCACCAAGCGCGCGGTAACCCGGAGCACCACAGGCTGGGACACGCCCCGGATGTCGCAGCAGCAGCGCCTCGTGATGCAGCGCTTCGACAAGCAGGCGCGGCACCAGAAGCTGATGAAGAGGCTGTTTTCGTATGGGTTTTTGAAGTGAAACGAAAGACTGATCGCTTTTTTTTTTTTTTTGGCGAGTCTCATGGTTATGGTTATAGACGGATGCAATGGGCATGGTGGTGTTTTTTTGATTTCGATCTGCGCTTAGCAAGAACTCGAAACTTCTGGATAGGGTCATGATTTCCTCTTCTCCTTCTTCTTCTTTTCTCCGGCTGTTCAGGGGAAGTATGTAGATGAGACGAATGGCTGGCTGGCTGGCGGAAAGGCCCATCAAAGCTCAGAAGTACTACTCCTCGCGCAACCGACTCCTCTGCCTAACATTCCCCTCCCCAGCCTCAAGAGCACTCCCCCCAGCCTTCCCCTCATACCCCCCATCCTGCACAAAAAAGTCGACCTCGTCAATAATATCGTACACAACGTCCTCAGCGACCTGCTCCTTATACCTCTCCCCAATAGGCCTGCACTCCTTCCCAGGCCTCCACCCTTGCCGACCTCTCGCCTCACCGCCACTGGGCTGAGCATCCCGCATCTCAACATCCTGGGTCGAGTCCTGGTGTTCTTTGACTGAGACGGGAACTTTGGTGCTGCGGATGTGCGCAGGCGGCGCCCAGAAACCGGTCTTGCCGTCGCCGAAGTTCACTTCTGCCGTGCCGCCGAAGAAGCACGAGACGGCTGGGAAGTAGCCGGTCATGGCGTCGTCGAAGCCGCCTTCGCGGGCGCCTTGTTGTTTGCTCGGTTGACTCGCCGGGGGCAGGAAGGCGAGGAGGTTTTCGAAGGCGGTTCCGATTGGTTTGCCGTTTTTGTAGACTCTGATCGCGGAGTGAGGGAGTGTGCGTAGGGGTGCGTGTTCGTGGTTTGGGTTGGGGACTTGTTTGATGGTGTCTTTGCCTGACCCTGCTGTAGCGCCTGGCTGGGTGGCAAGGGTGGTCAGGTTGGTGGTACGGTCGGAGTAGGTTTCCACGGGCTTCGTTTGGACGTAGTCGAGGATCTCGAAGTATGAGTTGCCTTTGTAGGGGACGGGTATGCGATCGCGGATGATGTCCGGGACTTGTTCGTCGGGTCCGGGGATGGGAGGCAGGTTGATGTCGTTGAAGCCGTCGCCTACGTCGACGGCTGGGTTGTAGACTCCACTGACAACTTTCTGATGGAGGGCGAGCGACGGCAACTGAATCTCCATGCCGATGACATCGCCTTCCTTGACGTGCTGGTCTTCCGGCGCAAGGACGACGGGTGTTGGGCCGGCGCCTAATGCTTTCGCCTTGTTCTTCACTTGCTTCTTCGGGTGAAAGAACTTGCCAGGTCGGGAGCGGTGCATAGTGTCGAAGCGCAGGTCGGTGACTCCGTAGCTGTATCCGTCGAAACCTACGGGCGCATCGAGCGGGGCCTCTCGTCTTGCCCAGCCGAAGCGTACAAACGGTTGTGGTCCTTCGGCAGCCGGGTCCGGTCCTTCAGCAGGGACGCCCTTGCGGATCTTGACTTCGTAGTATAGCGTTCCCTCTCTTGCGCACACATTCGCTCGCGCCATCCTCCAGCCCTTTTCGTTGGTGGTCATGAGCGCGTTTGTCGTAAAGTGCATCCATTTATCCGCGTCCTCGAAACTGAGGCGCGCTCCGTGAGGCTTTGGACTCGTACTCCGATAGTGTTGCTTATGTGAGAACAACGGGTCGGCGATCGCACGAACGTATCGGTAGCCTTTCTTGTTCTCTGCCAAGTCGATTGGCTTGTACAATTGGCGGTCCTCGCCAGGTACCAGGAACTGATTGGGTTCGTGTTCGGCCATCATGTCGTCCTTGGGAGCTTCGAAATCTTGGGCCTTGGGCGGAGGGATGTTGTAGCGTTGTGGTGAAGGGTAGGCGTGGACCTGGCTTGCCTTGCGCTTCCCTAGGGACGAAGAGGTGGTTGTCGATGCATTGGTGGTAGTGGGCACAGCAGCCTCGCGCTTTTTGAGTGAGTCTTTCTTCTCTCTTTGTTCGCGCTGCAATGGCGGGGCGGGTGTCCTTGAAACTGGTCGAGAGGGCGCAGGCGATGCGACTGCTTGCGCCGATGAGGCATTGTTTGCGAGAAATGAAGCGTTGTTTGTGATGAATGAGGTGTTCTTTGTGATGTCGTCGCTCTCTGGCTGGGGAGCAGTTGCAGGCTGAGCCTCCACGTGAGGCTTCGCATCGTCCATTAGTTCGGTAGGTCCAGCCATGTTGACAGTCTGGACGCTAGGTTCGTGTTGCCAATTCACTTTCGCTTCACATGGAAGCTGCCTAGGTTGACGCGGACCCGACAGTCTGGAGAGAGCGGTAGCCGCGCCGAACCTAGATAAGCTAGCCGATAACAGCGCTCGATAGGCAAAATTTAGTAGAGACAGAACAAGAGGGTCCGCGAGCTTGAAGACGAAAGACTGTCATCACACACATACACACACAATGCCGAAAGCCTCAAAAGGAAACTCAGCCGCCCAGCAGCGCCGACACAACCCTCTCAGCGAGGAATATGCGCCGAGCGAGCTCAAGCAAAAGACCAACAAGAAGAGAAAGTCCGAGGATGTCACGAACAAAGAGGAGGGCTTCGTCAACTCCAAGGCGTCGCGCAACATTCTCCAACTAGGACAGGATCTTGCCGCGGAAGATGAGGCGGAACAGGAGGCCAACCGACCAGCACAGCCGAACCCGGCATTCGCTTTCGAGAGCAGATTCCCTCTGGAGGGCGACGACGACGAAGGGCAGGGCGGAGCGGAAGTGGGCGAATACGACGACGAAGAGGCATGGGGTTCAGACGACGAGATTGTCGAAGAGGTGGAGATAGACCCGGAGGATCTCGCGGCGTGGGAGAAATTCAACCCTTCATTCGACCCTTCGACTCTTCTGGACCCGGCGAACGACTCTGTAGCCGCAGGCCCCGGCACAAACCTCGCGGACTTGATCTTGGAGAAAATCGCAGCACACGAAGCTGGTGCACCACCCACTGACCCTCGGGACATCCAAGGTGGAGGCGACCCAGACGACGCCGTGGAATTGCCAGCCAAGGTCGTCGAGGTCTACACTCAGATCGGCATGCTGCTTTCACGCTACAAGTCTGGGAAACTCCCCAAACCCTTCAAGATCCTCCCTACACTCCCCCAATGGGATATCCTGCTCAGTATCACACGCCCGGACAGCTGGACAGCCAATGCCACCTACGAAGCAACCAAGCTGTTCATCTCCTCCCGCCCTGCACTCGCACAAGCCTTCTGCTGCGACGTCCTGCTCCCCAAAGTCCGCGAGGACATTCGCGAGACCAAGAAGCTGAACGTGCACTTGTACAAAGCCCTGAAGAAAGCCCTCTACAAGCCCGCCGCCTTCTTCCGCGGTCTTCTCTTCCCCCTCGTCGGCGGCGGACTCTGCACACTGCGCGAAGCCCAGATCGTAGGCTCAGTGCTGGCGAAAGTCAGTATCCCCGTCCTGCACTCCGCCACCGCGCTCTACAGGCTATGCGAAATGGGCGCCGAGCAAATGTTGTCCGACGTCGAGAGCGCCGGCGCCTGCAACATCTTCATTCGAACCCTGCTAGAAAAGAAGTACGCCCTCCCCTACCGAGTCATCGACGCCCTCGTCTTCCACTTCCTGCGCTTCCGCGCGGTGCAAGAGGACGTAGCGATGGGCGGCGCTGGCGCGGCGGGCTACAGCCGGAAGGGCGCGGCCGTGCAAGGGCTCCCTGTCCTGTGGCACCAGTCTCTGCTGGCTTTTGCGCAGAGGTACAAGAACGAGATCACAGAGGACCAGAGAGAAGCGCTGCTGGATTTGTTGCTTGTTAGGGGCCACAAGCAGATTGGGCCTGAGGTCAGGCGGGAGCTGCTCGAGGGTAGGGGTAGGGGAACGATGATTGAGCCTGAGGTTGGTGGAGCGGTGGGGGGCGATGATACCATGATGGATGCTTGAGAGGGGGGTTTTTTGACACTTGCTTGTTAGTATAATGATATCGTTTCAGCGCAGTCATGGTTGGAAGTCTTTATATGTTTGCTCTGGTTCTGCTGTCATGTGCAGTGTTGAGATGTACATTGACAGAGTCCATGTGACTGCTTCCTGCTAGGTGCATACCTACGGGACATGTAGCTATGACAATCCAAGCATCTTTTCGAGACAGCAGCAGTAGACCCTATGAGATACAAACGATACAAACATGGCCATTTGGAGAAGTCAATACATGTACATGTACCTGAACCAATAATACAACAGCGACGTCAGACAATGGCGAGACGAAGTGGAGGTGAAAACGAAAACGGTTGCGTCAGATCGTAACCGTGCAATTTCGGTGTGGAAAAGCGTGGTAGGTGAAGAAAGGTCTCGTGGCTGAACGGACGTTGCAACATGTGCTCTAGCAAACTGAAAAGGCCGGGTTTTCGGAGCTCGGCGAATGTCGGTGAACATTCATGGAAGTTTAATGATCAAAGCAAGACGAGGAGAGTCAAAAAGACAACCGGTGAGAGAGACCAAAGTGCCAAAGTGCCAAAGTGCCGGAGTTGACGTAGATTTGCCAACGGTTCAACAGTTCTGTGGTTGATGATTCGAGTTGGGCACGGCTGCGCTGGACCGCCAGACATGTGTGTGACTATACATGATACCTGCAGTGACTCCTGAAGAAGAAGGAAATGTTAGGCTGAACGGGTTTTTTCTTTTCTAGTGTGAGACTGATGAGACTCTTGCTGAACGTTGGCTGTCGTCGACGTTAAGAGTGTCTGCGCCGTTGCTAGGTGGGCGAGTGAGTGTGCTTGTCTTGTCAGCATAGCAGCCAGTCGATCGGTCAAGTGAAGACATGTATGTGATGGAGCGACTGTTTGCTTGTTTGTGGATGGGAAGTATTGCATGTGATGAGCAGGAGACTATTGTAAGGATTAACTGGCGTGCAGGGTGGTGCTGACGGCTTTCCAATGGATTAGTTAATAGTAATATATAATAACGCAATTGGCAGGGGCGATGATTAACAAGGATGAGTGAGGGCTGGCTTCGGGGACAGAAGAGGGCGCATGCTAAGATTAGAGCGAAGGTAGAATCGAGGACTCTGCCTGCTCGCCACCTGCTGCTGCTCAGAAAGCGGCTTGCCTTCTTTGCTGACCTTTCTCGCCTTTCACCAACACTCGCCTGCTGTCACGAGGAGGAATGGAATACGCTTTCCGTGCCTGTAAACAAATCATACACTTCTTACACTGCAATAATCACAAACATCACTGCCTTGAACTCTCAGTATCAAAATACTCACAGTCCACCGGGCCGAATTTGGCAGCAGGCCGCCGACGATCTCATCCCTGGCTGGGCTTCGGCGCTTGGGCGTGAGGCAGAAGAGCGAGCGTGCAAGACGAGACGAGGCACCGCTCTCTCCCAGCAAACCCATCCCATCACCCGCCACCACCACCACCTCCTCCTCCGCCACCACTACACCACCCGAATCCTCTTCACGACTCTGACCTCACCGCATCATCGTCGCCAGCCTCTGTCATCCCCGGGTCCGCCCTCTTCTCCTCTGACCTCCCGCTCTGGCCTTTGCTGAACCCCACGACACGGCAGCGCACTCCCAGGGACACCGCCTTTGTATCCTCGACCCGTCGGATACTCGACACAAAGCCATTCTACACACGGGACACGCATCTTCACCTGATCGGACCTCGGATAGACGACTCATCGCCGCCGTCGACACAAACAAGCGACAGTGACGGAGTCGCGCTGTGCTGACTCTTCAACCGGCACCCAGCACCATCAGGTTTGCCCTCGATCCATCCAACTACACACAAGTGAGCGTCACGCGCTCCCGAGCCCAGCGCAAACATGCGCGAGGTCAACTTCAGCATCCCGAACGCAAACAAGGCGTCCGTCAGCATCACCACCGCCCTCTATGACCGTCGAGCGCTTGACTGCACCTCGACCCTCCCTCTCATCAACTCTTTGAACAACCTCGCATACCTGACAACCTCTTCCGGTCGCATACGCGACATCCTCACAGTCGATGGCGGCATCGAGCGCCTCGTATGCATTCTCAAGGAGGGCAGGAGCAAGGATATGATGGAGATGTGGAAGTGGAACCTAGCGTTTCAGTGTATCGTCAACATCGGTGTCAGGGGTTCTGAGGCCGTACGGACCCGCGTGGTCGAGGCTGATATGGTCCCCGTCATCGCGACCATACTAGACAACTACTTCCAAGTCATCGACAAGTGCAGGGAGAAGGCAGAGATTGAGAGCCGGCGAAAGTGCCCTCTTGGTACTCTTGGCGGCTCGCGTAGCAGTTTCTCACGCTCCTCTTCATCTCGTACTGATGCATACACCCAGCGCTCAGAAAGAAGTAGGCGGAACATTCCACCTCCTATCTCGATCCCCGAACCTCGTGAACAGCAGGAAGAGAGTGGTTCCGCCGCTGTCACGCCGACCGCAAATGCCGCAAACTTGTCCCTCAGCTCGCCGCCGGACCGGACAAACTTCCAGAGACACCAACACCAGCGATCGCACAGCAGCCGAGTTCGCTTCTCATCTCCCGGAACTGGTCCAAGCCGAGAGGCGCTGGAGACGCCTATGACTTCAGTTCCCTCGCAACAGGATAGCGGCGTCTCGTTCGGACTGAGGCCTGTCAGAGATGCAGACAGGCTACCTTCGATGCTTCCCACCTTGCACGGTGAATTTAGCTCTCAACCACAATCACCCACCACCCCTCACCCACCAGTCACGCGACCTGACAGTCAGAGTCCGACTGGCCTGAGACGAGTGAGGCGGCCATCCATCAGACACCAGCTTTCCATTTCCGGCTCAGACGATGACGCACAGCAAGACGAGGCAGGCTCCGAAGACACTGTTGAGACGGAGGTACAGCCGGAGCCGCACGTCGATATTCAGTCGGATATTGTCATGCAAGACGTACTCGACGATGATACTATCCTGGAGCCACGCGCAGATGCAAACAACCTGGACGAGACGTTCAACATTAGTCACCGCCTGTCCACTGATGGCAGCGCTCTCAACCCAGTGACGACACCTACACAAGCACAGAATGCTTTCCAGCCGAATCAGATGCCTGCTGCTATGAACCCTTTAAACGCGACCCCTCCCAACCTCCAACAACCTCCCGCATGGCTACCTCAGCGAAGTCTGCCACTCGACCGACCCGCACCCGCGCAGGTCATCGCTGCCATGCCCCGTGACGAAGATGTCCTTATGTCGCTTCAACTCCTTGCATACGTCTCCAAATACTGCAACCTCCGCTCCTACTTCCAACAATCACACCTTGTCCCGCGACTCAAGATTGGCAAAGATCTCCACCTCCTGGATCCCGATCATAACCTCGCAGCATCGGCTGTCGGTCCTTCACAGGACGAACTCGACGAGGACTGGGATAATGAGTTTGTTGAGAAGCCTGGCGAGCAACCATACAACATCTTCCCACTCATCGAGAAATTCACTGCCAAACCATCGACTTCTTCCCGCCACTCGACTACAGGACCCATGTCGCCGCAACAAGATGATATGTCTTACTGGGCGGGCGTAGTGATGCGCAACCTATGCCGCAAGGACGATTCACGAGGTGGCATCCGACAGTGCGCATTCTGGCAATGCGGCAAGTGGGAAGAATACACACGGCAGTTTGCCAAGTGCCGGCGCTGCCGACGCACAAAGTACTGCTCCAAAGAGTGCCAAAAGGGCGCCTGGGGAAGTCACCGCTTCTGGTGCGTGGCAGCAGACGACAGCCACAACCGAGATGGTGGCGGCGGCGGCGGCGAGGGCAGCAGTGACAGACACCATCGAAGACACCACCATCACCATAACCACGGCCACTCGCATCACCACAGCCACAGCGGCGCTGTCGAGCGATGATGCAGAAGTGGACCTTTTCACCGGACGGAGTAATTGGACATTTGTGTTGTTTTTCTTTTCCTTTGTTTTCTCCCTCTTGAATGCAGCATTTTCTTGCGTAGCCTGGCTTTGCCCCTCTATCCCTCCTGCTATATTGAGAGGAGAAGAAGGATAGCGGATTTCGATACGGACAGAACCTGGGATACGGAAAGGAAAGAAAGAAAGAAAGAAGAATTATTAACGGGATGCATCAGCTTTTACCATCAAATACCCGCGCCTTCGGCGCACAACACCATCAGCTACCTATCTATCGTATCTTTTGTAACGGATCATACAAACGAGGATGATGTGTCACCTGTGGTGGTTGTAAGAGGTGTCCTTGTTTGTTGATGATTTGTCTTCGAAGGTAGTCGTATCCTGTGCATGTGTATGCTAGCACGCGGTGATCGAAAAAAGGTATATACGAAACCCTGCTATCTGCCGCTCTCTATGCGATTCTGACAAGACGGACCATCGAGAATGCGATATACAAGCTGACCCCGTGTAAAGTCGTTGGTATAATTAGACTCATGTAAGATCGTGGCTGGAAAACTTGGTCGACGAGACAACGCTGTCCTTCGATCTAGACTATGTCAGCTGCAATCTGGGTCCTCTTCAAGACACAGGAAGTCAAGTAAAACTCGTATACCAAGCAATCTTCAACAGTTTCCAGTACCTCAGCGGCAATGATAAGCTCAGGGTTCATCCCTCGACTGCCCGTGGGGATAACCAGTCGATCGTTGCTAATAATTGCTTGATTACGGTTGAGTTTGACGTGACTCGCGGTCGAGTTGGAACTCGGGCAGCAGTGGAATCGGGTGCAGTGGGGTTTCGGCTCACCAAAGGACAAAGGCCGCGCACGTGTGGCTTGACTTTTGAGTGACTAGGTTTTGCTTCTTCTTCTCCTTCTTCTTCTTCTTCACTGCAACGTGCATAGCATTTGCGTCTCCCAGTCTTTCCACGCACCTGTCACTTCACGACACGACCATGAAAGTGGAAACTTCCCGAGGCTCTATTTTTCTCAAAGGTCCCTGGACTTACCGCGCCTTTGGACGAACACCCACGCTGGCATCCCCTTTACTTTGAAGGCTCCTGGAATCGCGGCGTTTCATCCGACGGTCGTCATCTGCCATCTGGAAACATCGCTTAGCAAGTTTGCTATACAACACAACACAGGAGATATCCGATATTTCAGCCTGACGGATTTGTTCCCGAAGAAAGTCGAATCTCGCGACTTGACTTGATATTTTCCATATCAACAAGCCTCAACATAACGAGCAGTCATGACTACCATTCGTGACTTCTCCCCAGAGGTGCCTCGCACCACCCACCAAGTGCATGGTCGCGAGCGAGCGAGCACCTGGAGCACAGTATCGGGCCGCCGCTCGGTCGAGCACAGTGGCAGAAGGTCGCCCCCCGCCCACGACAGCATAGCTATGGACCGACGCGGTAGCATTGCCTCGAGGGTGTCGTCAGCCGCTAGTAACAACGAGGGTCACCTGCGACACCGTCGGCTCGAACGCACCAATACGATGAAGACGTACGACTCGGAGCCTGAGAATGACGTTTGGCAGCAGCCCGGTGCTGAACCCGGTATTGACGTTACACTGGAGGATGACAAGGTACCTCCGCATCTGATCAATCTTATCGCGCCATGCGAGATTCAGATCGTGGACTTCTCTGAGACGGAAATCTCTGTGCGAAAGGCGAACAACGACAATCTGAACGACATACTCGAGCTGCCGAAACCGGAAAACACCAAATGCCGCTGGATCAATGTGAATGGTCTTTCTTGGGACGTGATCAAGCTGATCGGCAACCGCTTCCGATTGCACAGACTGGCTATCGAGGATTTGATCCACACTCGCTCGCGTACCAAGGTCGACTGGTACAACGACCAGGCATGCGTGATTCTCACGCTGCAGAAATTGGTGCGACTGCACCAACACGACGATCATGAGGATTGCGAGGCACACGCAGATATGGAGTCTTCGAACGGTGGTGTGAAGGGTGGATGGTGGCCTGGGCCCAGCGAGGCGGACAGGGAGAAGGGCGTTCTGCCCTCTTATCTTGACCGCGACCGCGACGGTAAAGTCGATGACTTTATCAAGGCCCACAGCACCACTTCAGAGCAGAGTCCAATCAAGGAGATCAGGACTCTGCATCGCTACGAAAACGCGCAGAGCCCCAAGCATACGGCTTTCATGGAGAAGCATAGCGTGCTTTCCGGTGAAGACATGGTGGTCAGCGTCGAGCAAGTGTCGATATTCCTGCTGGCCGACAATACCATTTTGTCTTTCTTCGAGCACTCTGCAGAGGACATTGAAGAGCCAATCTTGAAACGTCTGCTGAGCGAGGAGACAGTCCTCCGAAGCAGCTGTGATGCCTCGCTAGTCTTGCAAGCCATCATCGACGCAATCGTCGATCTGGCAATGAAAGTCGGCAACGCCTACAACAAGGCCCGCAAAGAACTCCAAGTCGACGCAATGACAAACCCCAACATCCGCACCTCGCGCGCCCTCCACGTCTTCGGCGAAGAAGTCGACATGCTGCAAAACCTCATCAAGCCAATCGTGCACCTCGTCAACGCGCTGCGCGACCACAACGCAAACACCAACGTGCTCTCCTGGTCCGAGATCCACCTCAGCCCGCCAAACACAACCTCGTACCCCGTCGAGAACAGACAACACAAAGAAAACACACCCTCGAGATCCAACCCCCTCCAATCCTCCAAGCCCACAAACAAACATCTCTCCCAAGCCGCCCAGCTGCGCGGCCGCTCCGCCAGCCCAAAACCGGTCCTTAGTCGCGCCGTCTCGGAAGCCGTCGGGCCCCTCAAACGCAACCCAGACGCCGCCACGGTCCAGATAACCCCGCTGGCGCACACCTACTTCGGCGACGTGCTCGATCACTGCATCACCCTAATCCAAGCCCTCGAGCAAATGGACGCCTCAGCAGCCAACATCTCCTCCCTGATCTTCAACACCGTCGGCGCTCGCACCAACAACTTCATGATGATTCTCGCGTTCGTCACAATCTTCTACGCCCCCTTGACGGCTGTGAGCGGGTACTTTGGAATGAATTTCTCGTCGGGCGCTGGGCTGGCGCATGGGTTTTCTTTCTACTTTTGGATTGCGATTCCGATTACGGTTGCGAGTTTGGCGGGGGTTTATCTGTTTGTGAGTTGGGATATGATGATGGGGTGGGCGAGCAAGAAGTGGAGGACTAAGCAGAGGAGGCAGATGAGGAGGAGGTTTGGGATGAGGGGGTTGAGGAGGTGATGAAAGTTCTTGTTTCGTTTTGTCATGATTGCCCGTGCCGGTCATGTCGGTTGCTGGCCGGATTGGGGCTTGGTTTTTTTTTTTTTTCTTGCGGTACTCTTGCGAGCGTGTTTGTCTTTGATAGCGAGCGTCTGATTCCTTTTTTACTGCTTTGATGGCCGTTGCTCCCTTTCTAAAGTCTTCGAGAGAGACATCCCACGCCTTGTTTCGGAGCCAATACGTACACCATCTAGTCCGTTCTTCTGTTACCAACTTGCTATGCTGGCACTCCTTCGGCTTTTTTCATGATGACTTCTTACCCATCGTTCGACTGTGTATAACACGCCGCCTCTCTGCGTAGCACAGATACCACGTCTATACAGGTGACCAAAGCAGAGGCTAGGTGCGTGAGAGGCGATACCGTGATGTTGTGTTGGATTACCGGGTTCCACCGGGAAAGAAGCAGGGCGTGCATAGCCTTCTTTGGTGGACCGATGTGACGCTTGAAAAACAACCATCACGCATCGCAAAAACGCCCGGAACCGCCACGAATGTATACAAGACTCGGCAAGCCTTTAGCCCCCGAGTAAAAACATACGCTATACTGAATGTGAAGTGTTCGAATACATCGTGGGATGTGCTATCGTCGTCGATTGCGGTGTCAACACTAACCCTACCAACCCCAATTCTTGCCCGGAGACGTTCTCCGATGTCAAGGTATGGTTTGGTATTTCCGATGATCGATGGCTGATAGTCAGTAGGTAGCTGTGAATCTCGAGGACAGCTTGTTCAATGTGGGTCCGTTTGACCCGTGCTGTAATTTGCATTTGGTTATACAATCGTTGACTTGAATGTCAAAGGAGAAATGTGTGTGTTCTACTCGCGAATGTGAATAATCCCATGCTGATCGGCCCACGAGAACAGAAGGCCCAAGCGAGAAACAGACATTAGCTCGCCGCTATTTCAGACCCGTCCAACATCGGGCAAATCGCTTCAAGAAGCCAAAGTATTAGGCGTCTGCACACTCAGCGCCGACCCCGGCGTCGGCCTCAGCGTCGAAAGCGGGCTAGCAGCATTCAGATTCTGCCTCACGTTCCTCAACATATCAATCGCCCACCTGCTCTGCGTAGTCTGCACCTTGACCTGCTCCAGCAGCATCTCGATCGAGTCAAGCGTGTAATCGGCATCCTCACTGTCCCCGAAAGCCGTGGGTTGCTGGAGCTGCATCTGTAATACGACCGCGTAGCAGGCGATGAGGTACTGCGACTGGTACCAGCCGATGAGCTGCGGGTGCGACCGCAGACAAGCGACGATGAGGAGGGCGTTGTGCAGGCAGTTGCGGCTGCTTTCGAAGACCCACGTCTCGAGGTCTGAAAGGTCTTGGAGGGAGTCGTCGGGTGTTTTGGGCGGGGTGGCGCAGCGCTCGATCTCCTTGTGGAGGAGGAAGTAGCAGACTGGGCGGTTGAGCATGAAGTGGCAGAAGTAATATCTGATTGCGAGGTTGACCTGGGAAAGTGTGAGCGTCTGTAATTGAAGATCGGCTGCAGGATACCTTGGTTGGCTTACCTTATACGACGGAATGATCTGAGTGAGTAGTCCGTAAGCAGCGATTGTACGCGGGAACTGGAGCTCGATAGGTAGACTCCGGTACCAGAACTCCAATTCGGACGTGAAGTCAGAGATGGGCCTTCCGACGAACCGCGGATTGCTGTACGAATTATTGATCATATAAATAGTCGTCAGAATCCGGTTCTGGCAGAGTCGTAGCCACAGAGTCTGATCGAGGAACAGCGGTACTTGCTGCTCCGGAGCGGCGGCGTACAGAGGAATCTGCATCTGGCTGCCGTTCACGTTACCACTAGTATCGAAGAACAGCTGGCTGGTGTCTGCTGTAGGTTGTCCGTCAATCTCGGAGAGCAGGTCGCTTTCCATCAAGAAATGCATCTTTGCGATGAAGGACGCAGGACCGAGGGACAGTCTCGAGCGCGTCCACGTCGAAGTCAAGCTCAACCCAACTTGGCGTAGTATGCCAATGGCGTGGAAGGGCCGACCGTACATGATCTGCAGCTGTACTGCGACCATGAGCTTAGTGTTCAGCATGAAGTCTTCCGCTTGTGAGTGGACGGTCCATAATCGAGTGAGTGCCAGTTGAAAGCACTTCCAAGAAGTTGCAGTCGTTCCGTAATCGCTGCTGGGATCCGGACTGAGATAGTGAAACGCGACTGATAGCAGGAGCAGCAGCGTCATCGAGAGTTCGCTCAGCTTGAGGTACACGTCGAGTTCGTCTGGTTTTTGCATGGGTATTTGACTCATGGCATTCTGCAGCGAATATGTGGGAGTCATCTGCAAGAGGAAGATGATCGTTTGGGGGACCAGGTTGGTCTGATGGTACAGTCGTTGGACATACTCCACGATGATACGCGGGCGTACTGTGGCATTTGCGGCGTCGGCGAGGTTCTGCTCGAGACTGTGGTCGGCTTCGTCACACTGTCTCTGGAATTGCAAAGGATCGAATCCGTTCAGAGAGAGATTGATCCTCAGACGTGGCCAGTATTGATAGAGCTTGTGGGAGGCCGAAGTATGGAAGCTCGGCATCGGCACACGCTTGAAGGCGCCTTCTTCTTCCGCGAAACCGACGCTCGCATGTCTGGCCATCGATACTGGAGGAGAGGCCTTTTGTTGCTCGAGCGCCTGTAGCCGGAGTTCGACAGCATTCAGTCTGTTGGTCAGGGCAGGGTCGCTGTAGTGAATGTCAGCTGGGCAATTCCAATTCCATGAGCCGCGCTTGCTTCTCAGATTAAGTGGTGTGATGCTTTGATAGACTCTGACACAGCTTCCACTTTCAGGATTTGTAAATAACAATCAGGCGCTATGCAGCAGCGATCATTTTTCAAAGAACGAAAGGACGAATCGGCTTACTTTTCAGGCGCGCTCGCCGGCGTCCGGTAGATGCAGTCGAGTTTGGCATTGGAGCAATGTGTGCAAGTCGGTCGCCTGCCGTCGCATCGGGACCTACTCGAGATGTCAGATACCGACACGGCGGAGCTCGGGTGCGTGATCGCATTTGGAGGCGATATACTTTCTGCGTCTACACGTGTCACATGCCAGAGAGATCTTACTGCGCACGGCGCGGCCGTCTCCCACGGGACTCTCAGCTTCGAAAGTTGTGGCCATGAGAACTCAAGCTCATGGCAAGCGGCGTATCCGTGCTGGATCCGGACGGCAGGTTGCCTCGCGAGGATTGAAAGCGTGGAATAATGTGCGATGATGGTGAATGCCGCAGGATGCAATAAGAATGGCAGCAACAATTAAGGTCGTAAATAGCGGCGGTTGATAGCTGGGTTAGCTAGGCGATCTTTAACGATGCCGGCCTTGTTCAACGCCATTCTTAGGTGCTTTTGGAGTGTACGCTTGGCGCTGCTATGCTCGAAAGCGCCTAGTCGACTCTGCATACAACCCTTGTCGGAAGAGAACGATATGGAGAGTGGCGTAAGAGAAGACTTCGCACGACTCCAAATTACTCAAAGTGTTGTCGCACGTACCTGTATTACGATGAATCATTAGCCACGGCTGCAAGCCCGATTACTGTATGTGGTATGCTGATCGCAGGCTGAGATCCTCTAGAATGTCGCTTTGCCTGTGCCTGGCGCATGCTGTCCGGACTCGACTTTGCGCACAGGCAACTGCAACAGGGAAGAGTTTAGTGATAATCCTATTTCCATGTGTTTATTGATTAAAGTTGACGATCCTTCTCGCTGCACTGTGCAGTGTAACTGCATGTACACGATGATCCTCGTGGCTCACATGATCACATCAGCAAGCCACGATTCAGCCTCACGAAGCACAGAAGAATGAAAACCGATGGTAGCAATTCGGAGATTGAATACGTCAACATCCTCCCTGTGACACGACGAGCATCTTCACGACTCTGGTCAGCGACCAATGTGAACTGATGATCCCAAACGACCTAGGGGGTTCGTTTCAACTTGGCGTGGATCTACTACACGCCAGCGATACACCTCAACGTTACGCTATCATTGGTGCGCATTCGGAGTGTTCACTGACGGATTGTTGGAAAATCGTATAAAGCTGCAAGGTGCCGCAAACACCTTGGTGTTTGGCAACAGCCGGCCTGCTCCCTCCTCAAGACACTCTTTTAACCATGTTGCATTCTTCGCTGCTTTTCTCGTCAGTTTTGCTCTCGACCACACTCGCTTACTCACCATGCGGCATTCAAGGCCCAGACTACCCAGCACCTTCCGGACTCGCAGGCGATCCGGTCTTCCAAAACATCATTGAAGGCATTACGCAAAGTTTAGACAATGCAACTGAGCAGAGCAATGCCATGATGACTCCACTCAAGTCCAATGAGACCAGTTACTCCGTTCTGGTCTTCGACGCCAACTCCACGTTACTATCATACCATCACACGGCCGATGCACCATCACTCGCCCCAGAGAGTGTCCCCGAAGTCAATGGTAAGGCGATCGTCCGAGTCTCCTTCCAGTGAACTGCACACTAACACCTCCCTCACAGACGAAACAGTCTACCGCTTGGGGAGCGTCAGCAAATTACTCTTTCTGTACACCTTCCTCGTTGAGGTCGGCCACGCTCACTGGCATCGACCCATCACCGACTTCATCCCAGAGCTCGCAGAAGCAGCCGAGTCCTGCTCTGCCGAATTGGACCCTTTGACATGCCCCGACTGGCATGAGATCACGCTCGGAGCACTGGCAAGCCACCTCGCCGGCCTGGGACGAGGAGGTCCATTCGCGCCTGCACCAACAGCTATCGGCCGAGTACCAGTCACCGAACTTGGCCTCCCACCTCAGCCACTGATCGAAATCAAGCAATGCGAGAGTCAGCCATGCACTAGGGCAGAGGAACTCCGCGCATTTCTGCAAGAACCACCACTCGAAGCGGCCTTCAGCGTCCCGATCTACTCCAATGGCGGTTATCAGATTCTAGCTTATGCTTTGGAAGCCATCACCAACAGGACCATGTCTGACATGATCTTCAACGACGTCTTCTGTCCTCTCGAAATGGGCGATTCGAGCTACACATTGAAAAATGGCACGGCCGCCGTAGTTCCAGGAAGTGTCGCTTTGAGCGGGTGGAGCATGCCTTTGGGTGATGCTGCGCCCGCTGGCGGCATGTACTCTAGCCCCAGAGATATGGTGAAGCTGGGCCAGTCGATTCTCAGCAACACGCAACTCTCTGCGGCCGCGACTAGGCGATGGCTCAAGCCATGGGCTCCCACAGCGGTATGGCAGCAAGCCATAGGCTTGGCATGGGAGATTGCGAAGTGGCCCGTCCATGGTCGTGTTGTGGACGTTTACACCAAGCAGGGTGACCTAGGTATGTTGATGTTCAGCGCAATATTTCTTCAAGGGTGAACTCGGCAGCTGACAACGTACACAGGAGCCTACCACTCCCGCTTCGCCATCATCCCGGACTACAACGTCGGCGTCGTAGTCCTATCCGCAGGTAGCGGTGGCCCAGATGCGCAAGTGGCGCTCTTCGAAACCGTCCTCACAGATCTGCTACCCGGCCTCGAGGCAACCGCACGATCCCAGGCGGAAGAAAACCTTGTCGGGACTTACGTTTCATCGTCGCCAGATGTCAACACCACCATCACATTCGCCACCGAGCCTAAATTCCCCGGTCTCAAAGTCACCTCCTTCATCTCCAATTCTTCCGACGTTCTCAACAGCTCCCTGCTTGCAGTCACCCACGAATACTCGAACCCGGATGTCCGCCTCTACCCGACCGAGCTCGTGCGCAAGACGGACAATGGCACCGAGATCAGAAAGTACAACGCCGTGGTCAACAATCCAGATGTCGTGTTTCCGAACGGCCAGATGGAGGCGATGAACTGTATGACATGGGCGCTAGTCGGCGCAGGCGTGTACGGCTCCATCACGCTTGATGAGGTTTGGATTGAGACGGACGCAGGTGGAAAGGGCGTCGGTGTTGAGATGAGGGCCTTTGGGGCGAAGATGCAGAGGGCGAGTCAGAAGGCTGGGTCAGTTGGACGGTCGTGTAAGCGGCGCGGAGGTGATGTGTAATCATAGTGTGTGCACGTCTTCTGCGAGATGGTCCGGAGCATGCGTTATAACAGAAGCATTCCGCGTCAATTTGATCACGCAGTAGTTCTGCCTCTCCAAGATCCAGTAGGTCGAGTATAGGCAGGTGGCGACACCTGTCGAAGGCCAAGTTCTGCCGGACGAGAGCAAGTGGTTGCAGACTACTGGGTCGTGAGTGTTGTCAGCTTGTGGTGATAGCGCATGCGTTGGCTTCGAGGTGTAAGTATAGTCATGACCAAGCGTTTGGTCAGTGTTACTGCATACGGCCAGGTGATACACATGCAGTGATGAGGGATTGTCCTTCTTTTGCGACGGACGTGATGACACCTGCCGTGTCCTGGTGGCGAGCTGACCTTATCCCGACCTCACCTTGTCCTCTGCTGGCTTCGGCTCCATCCTTGGTTCATGCTAAAATAGGTAGCATGATGTGGTAGTATCAGCAGCCTCCGTATGTCGCGCGAATCCCTGTACCAGTGAGAGATCAATAAAACATAGAATGTAAATTGAGGCCTCTCACCAGATCGACATTCTATAAGCGGTGATATCAGCAGCTCTGGCATATCATAAACGTGTTGGTACCAGTGAGATACTCATTGTTGCTGTCTATTCGACAACCTTTGGCATACACAGAGGACGTTCGCGACCATTTGCGCCACGTCGCAGATTTCCAGTTGACGCGCCTGTATATTGCTTTGAATTCCGCATGACCGAGGATGTCGTTCGCTCACCAGGTCAACAATGTTGTTGACACCCAGCAGATGCTTCGGGTCGCGAAAATGTCATTGCTCCTAATCGGAGTGATGCCACTCCTTGGCTGTCGGTAGTAGATTAAAAAGTCCAAATCCGTTCTTAAGCGCGTGATGGCATACAAGCGAGATGTGGCATGTATGGTAAGGGGCAAAAAGGGCATGCAGCATTACTCACGTTCTAAGACAGTGCGCCTCCATATCAGTGATAACACCGCGCCTATATTGTGGTGCGCCATACCTGGCGAACGATCAAAGGGCAGGGAGGTCGCCCCGCGTGAGATCGTTTGGCAGGGGACGCATATCCTAGAGCCCGGTTGAGAAGAACAACAATAATACCCGAAGCGGCCGTTCGCCGTCGAGGATGGGTAGGTTTGGGAGGCTGAACTCTGGGAAGCCATATTGCAACGCTTGTATACACCCGGGATACCCGCGTGCCGTGGCGATGTGCCAAAAGCGTAAGGCCATGCGATTTCGGTGGGTAGCAAGTTGAGTAGTATCGGTTCCGGAAAAGTATACCTGACACGGCTTGGATGGCGATGACGAGCGAAGCCCCAGTCTATGCTAAAGTATGTCGATTTAACGGTGCTATCAGCGACATTCGTGTGTCGATTGTCGCTCTATGCCAGTGAGAGAGTAATCTCCGGATACTGGCATCTTGCTGGATCACACGTAAGTAAGCAGTAATGTCAGCGTCTTTCGCATACTGTAAACATGCTCGTACCAGTGAGATGCTCATTCGACAAACTTTAGGATGAACAAAGGAAGGATCGGCGCACAGACAAAGGTTGACTCGTGCCCAAAGGTCTGGATGCGCGCTACTGAGTGCTAAGATAGGGTTGTGTGGAGCAGACGGTTGCTTGCGACGCCTGCCGTTTCGCATGCGCCTGGCGAGTGGTGATCAGGTGAGGGAGTCGGGTATGGGGAGAGAACATGGGGAGATGCGAACATGGATATGCATACGAATATGAGTTGCGGTTGTTGGCCTGCGATGGCTTCGACAGAGAGAAAATTTGGCGTCCACACGGAGGCAGCATTCAGACTTCCTGCAGAACTACAAGATCTTGAAAGAAAATCAAGACCCAACAAAAGTATTGGCCCAAAAGTCTACACCCAACGGAACCAGTCAATTGGTTCCGGGCAACGGGCAACGGTCCCCAGGGCGTGGGAGCAGCTGAGAGTGCCTGCATAGTCTACTCCGAGCCGACTACGATTATTGGACCAACTGAGAAAGGGCTTGTAAGAAGTGAAACGCGCGCTTCCTTCCTTGATTTCTACTCTTCGCCTTTACAGTACCATCGTCTGTCTCTTACACGCCAAAGCACTCCTAGTCACTCACTCTTTTTGACACGCTCCCTTCTTTCGCGCCCGGTAGCCTGCGCATTTCGCTCATCTAAGCACCCCATTCACTCACTCACCCACCCACCCACTAGTCATTACCTACCGACCGTTTGCTTGTCGCTTGCCGCCTGCTCCAACACCTGCGACAGCCTGCATTACCCACATTCCTTGAGAGATTCGACACCCACTCCGACCGGCTCGATTCTTTCCACAACCTGCCAGACTGCGTCTGCGATAACTCACATCCCTTCTTTTGGCCCTCAGATCTCACCTCCTTGCGACCGGTGACGACCCCACCTTCGAGACACCGCCCACCTGACCCGTTGTTCGTGACAATATCTAAGTTTCTTCACACGTGAGACACCACTGTGACCACCGAATTATCTCGTGACAACAAACCCTCTGGCCCGGATACTCTACGAAAATCACTTTCTCTCACCGACCAACAGCTTCTTCAAGCAACAGCAACATGTCTCTCGCACGCGCTTTCACCCTGCGCGGCAAGAAGTCCGAAGCCAACATCTCTCCCGTCACCATGGGACGCGCTGCCAGTCACCGCAACGGCAAGCCAGTCAACCGCTCCCAGATCTCATCGCCTGTTGCTCTGGTCTCGACTACCAACATGCTCTCGTACAGCGCGCCCAGCGTTGCCAGTGCTCAGTCCGCAAACTACCGTTTATTCTCCGCCTCGACCGCATCTTCCACCTCTGGCGAGGAGAGCGACAGCACCAACAGCATCCACTCGAACGACACCAACACCGACATCTCTTCGGTTGACGAGTCTCTGATCTGCGCGGCGCCTAACCACCTGAGCTCCTACTTCCAACCCGCTGTCGACACTACCAATAGCTCGCCAATTCACTCACCGAGCATGTCGACCTCAGCAACTTTCGAAGCGCCCATTTTGCCTCAGCGCGCAGCATCGCACTCCAAGCACGCCCACGAGTCACTCAGCCGCAAGCGCTCTGTCCAGCGCATGCAGTCGCCTCCCACCAGTGCGCGCGCTAGCTCAGAGTTCACCCCCAGCCTTGGCGCCTCAGTCGAGGCCCCCCGAGACAACCCATTCGGCAAGGAGCTCGAGCAGCTTGACGAGATCGCAGAGGAGTTTGGCCAGACTGTCCGCAATGCCGAGTACGATGCCGACACCGCCTACATGCGCTCTCACAACCTCGGCGTGTACGCCGCTTCAGATTACTTAAACGAGATTCACGGCTTGATCGCCGAGACCTTCGACGAGCAACGCGAGGCCTCCGCCTGGTTCTAAACCCACCATCATCAAATTACGAGCCCTGGACTGGAAAGAACCTAGGACAAGGCTCGAGCTACGATGGTGTTCTTTAACGACCGACGACATGGCACGTACTACAGTTTGTACAACCACCCGCCTACGATTCATTCACTCATTTTTATTACCGACCATCACCAATCAGTAGATTGCACACGACCACACCGGCAGGCTTTCCGTACATCACGATTGAAACGACATTTCTTATCCATTGGAGCCGCACATCGCCCTTCTGCACCCACGGTCGCGCGTGCGCGATAGAGGGCGCAAACGGGCGCGGCTTCCCAACACCAAAAGGTGAACGCAGTCCTTGTTGAAGGCCCACACGGAGGACCTTGGAACACAGGAGGCGTTTTATCATGGGAGGTTTTGCTTTTTTGAAAAACTACTACCCCGGCTTTGCGCAGAAGCAGCCACACTCGGCTGCAATACATTGGGATCATGGTATTCCCTTCCATTCACTCACTCACTTTCTTTTATCACTATTGTCGATTTTCCAAACTTCGAGGTTGGATCTGACTTTGCTCTCTCGGGAGCTTTGGTTGGATTTAGTTCTTCGAGGCTTGTGTTACGTGTGCAGTCATGCTTGTCCATAGAGAAACGAAGTTTTTAAAACAACACACTCGTGCTTGCTCGTCCATACTGTCGTCCTACCATATCAATGATGTAGTCCCCATGATCTTCGTAGTCTCGTATGCATTGGTCAGCCTGAGCTGAATACGTTGTACTTGTCGATCCGGCATTGGAAGCCGATCTAGACGCTGCTAAACGTCCTTGCGGTAGATCGAAGCGCGTGAATAGCCGCTTATAAAAGGTGATCATATACATTCACAATTTACATTCTTGTGTTGGAGGTAGCATTGCACGTCATGTACTACGTGCACGGCGCTTCATCACATGGCACTTCTTGCTTGACTTCACGTTACAATAATCTCGAAAACACACCGACGTGTCTCCACTCGTGCATTTCTTTCATGTATAGCCGTTGAGTAACAGGTGTCACGGGCGGACGGCTATCAGAGACCCGGGCGCCACGGCACAAATGCTGGAGTGGTGGCGGCATGGGTGCATGGTGGATGTAGTTGTTGCCTTGCCTTGCTCTAGGGCTGATGATAAGATGGCTGTATGATGGTTTTTGTGCGGCTACTGGCGGATCACTTCAAGAGTGCGCTAACGCGTTGACAGGGAAGAAAATTTGAACGGGGTTTCTTTCGAAGTGAATCGGTGAACGGGACATTATTCGACATGCTATGCTATGCTGATGAGTGACAAGATGAGTTATGTCTCTGATACCCAGAGGTAGGTGTAGCTGTTCGTTTTGCAGGCATATGTTATCTTGAATTGATGGACGTCATCCATCAATTTCCATCCATTTGCAAGGAAAGCTTGATGGAAGGAAAAGGAAAGGCTCCGCTCCGCTTGATCTTCGAAGGCATGCACACCTTGTTTTGCCAACTGCACCTCGTCTCTGCCAGCCTTCATTTTCACTTCCCTTGCAACGCAACACGTCACTTGCTTACACACTTGCTTTCATACTCTGACACACATCTGAAGCGCGCGCGTGTGTGCGGCAGATCCTGAATCAACAACAACTGCACTAAGCTGAAATCTGCCCCTCTAAAATCTGCATACTTCTGCTCCACTTTCACCTACTCGCCGGCAGCAACCCGACCTTCGTCCCGAACCCTCAACACCCCCGGCCAAACAAACACCAAGCCTACCGAGCTCGGCCTCTCTTCAATCATAATAGTCGACCGCTCATCGCGCGGGGTCTTGCAACAACACTCTTACCAACAACAACCCAAGCAACCACCACAATGGCAAACATGGACATCGACCACACGCGCCGCAACAAGAAGCCGCGCCTCCTCACCGACAGTGAGCGGGACAAGCTGGACGAGTTCGTCGACTCGATCCATTACTCATCAAGGTAAGTGGTCACCATCACTGCTCACCGCCCTCGACCGACAGAGCGCTGACAATTCTTTGCGCACACAGGTACAATGACGACCACAACGAATACCGCCACGTCCAACTCCCCAAGGCGATGCTCAAGGCCATCCCCAAAGACTACTTCGACGGCGCGCGAGGCACCCTGAAGCTGCTGTGGGAGGACGAGTGGAGAGGTCTTGGAATCACGCAGAGTCTGGGCTGGGAGCACTACGAGGTGCACGAGCCGGAACCGCACATCCTGCTCTTCAAGTGAGTACACACCGCCGGACTAGCCGGATCGCCTGATTCTTGACGGGAAACACGCGCGCGAACACGTGACTAATTGTATCTTTCTCTAGGCGACCGATGAACTACCAAGCACCGACTCATTGAGAAGAACGATTCTGAACACCATGGATCGACATCGGAGCCCTGCTAGGCTACCGTCGCCGACGAAGTGAAGCGCGGCATCACAAACACCGGAGGGCGCATCATGCGAACCGAGGAAGGAGATGTAGATGAAGAAGAAGAAGAAGCAGAAGCAGGCCGGATCAGTTGGGCATACACGAGGCGTCCTTTGGCATACGCTTTTCAGCGAGCGAACGCGCTTATCAATCCGACATCGACCGGCCGGCCACCTAACGACATTATGGGATTCAGAGAGGGGAAATCACGAAAAGGACAAGTGCGAAAAATCATTGGGCGACTTGGAGCGCAAAGGAATGGGTTTCCAGCGTTGTTGTCTTGCGTCTGCGTCTGCGTCTGCATGTGCACAGCTTCTTGCCGGTGCTTTTGCTTATCTCTTTGGTCTTTCGCTCTTGTCTTACTGCAGACAGACGGGGGAATGTCTTTGTCTCTCTGTTTCTCCATTCCTTCTAGGATAGGCTCCTGTCCATAACTGAGAAACCCACATAAAAGGTTCAAAAACTTACCAGAACGCTGATTGAGTACTACCTAACTACCTATGTGGGAATTGGACGCACGTTCCGGTGACTGGTAGTACAATCTGAGAGCCCACCTGAGCTTTACAGGGAGTAGTCGAGACATCTTATGTAGATATTACCCCTATAACTATTTCGCAGCACATGTTAGGTGCGGATGGATGGATGGCCGAGCAATGAGGTAGCCTTCTTCCTGTCCTATGCGTACATCATCTTTTGATCTTCTTACCGAACACGTCAATCGGGTCGCGAATTCGAAGCCTTTACTTAGGTACCTACTCATCGGTCAAAACACATTGTCTGCCATCCCATTAAAGCGGAGGCGGAGAGGTCAAGTCAAGTGGAGCTGATCAACCAAAAAGGTATTCTCATTATCAATCGAGGTTGAAAGATAGCTGGATCTCTCTTGCGCGTGGAGACAAAGCCCTGGCTCTGGCCCATCTAACGATTCTCAACGGCATGTCCAACGTTTATACTTTTTAACTTTGGTCTAATCTACAAGTCTACAACCCTCCCCCCACTCTTCCGCTCGACCAGCGCTCCCTGTGTAGGTCAGTCGCAAGCAGGAGCTCCACCCCCGACCTGAACGACAAGCAAGAACAGGATGTCGCGTCCCAAGCCCGTCGCGGCGGCTCCGGACCTTGCTGCTGGAGGAGGAGGAGGAGGATTGTTGAGCCGCTCGCTCGGGTCGAGTTGGAGGGATTTGGCGCCGATTGCGAGGGCGAGTTTGGAGAGGGATTTGGAGGACGAGGAACAAGAAGATGAAGATGAAGAAGAAGAAGATCGGGAAGAGGAAGACAGTTCACTGCCGAACGACGAGGATGAGGCTGTTGGTGGTCTGCTGTCGAGTTCGGCGCCCGCGGCCAGGCGGTATTCGCTATACCAGTCTTACCGGCGCAACAGTTTTGTTGGGAATAGGGCGCGGATGCCGGTTGAGTTTGGAAGTACGGCGAGGGGCAGAGGGAGTGGAGTGGGGAAGACGATGTCGAAGGTTGAGCAGAAGGCTATGTTGGAGGAGGAGAGGAGTCTGTTGAGAGACAATAATCTGATCCCTCCTAAACATGCTCGGGGACCGGAGGGTGATAGGCCGAGGAGGAAAAGCTGGTATGCGTTTCCTATACCTGGAGGAGACGGCAAGGTCGGTGGACCATCAAGGAGTATGGATGCTGGCGGAGCCGATTCTGAGCGGGCACCGCTGCTCGGAGATCCCAACCAGCCTTATGGCGGACAGGCTGATTCGCGGACGATTTCAACACGTTGGGAAGAGGCTGTCAAGGAAGGCAAGATTCAGACGACATGGCAGCGCGAGGCCAAGGTGCTCTCCGGGTATGCCTTTCCGCTCATGGCAACTTTCCTGCTGCAGTACTCGTTGACTGTGGCCTCGGTATTTGTCCTTGGCCACATAGGCGCCACAGAGCTAGGAGCAGTCAGTCTTGCTAGCATGACAGCAAATATAACCGGCTACGCGATCTATCAAGGTTTGGCAACGAGTCTCGATACGCTCGCTCCGCAAGCCTACGGCAGTGGCAAGAAGAAGCTCGTCGGGCTACAAATGCAGAGGATGATCTACTTCCTCTGGGCCGTAACATTCCCGATCGCAATAATCTGGCTACTAGCAGACAAGATCCTCATGGCCATCGTCCCCGAGAAAGAAGTCGCAAAACTTGCCGGCCTCTACCTGAAAATCGTCCTTTTCGGAGCACCAGGCTACGCCGCCTTCGAAGCCGGCAAGCGATACGTGCAAGCCCAAGGCATGTTCTCCGCCTCCCTCTACGTCCTCATGGTTTTGAGCCCCTTCAACGCCTTCCTCAACTGGTTCCTGGTCTGGAAACTGAACCTAGGCTTCATCGGCGCCCCCATCGCCGTGGCAATCACCGACAACTGCCTGCCCCTAGGCCTCTTCATCTACGTCCGCTTCTTCAGCAAAAACGGCATGAGCTGCTGGAACGGTTTCACAAAAAAGGCTTTCCACAACTGGGACCCCATGGTCAAGCTCGCCCTCCCGGGCGTAGTAATGGTCGAAGCCGAAGTCCTCGCCTTTGAGATCCTCACCTTCGCAGCATCCTACTACGGCGTCGAAGTCCTCGCCGCGCAGTCGATCCTCGCAACCCTCACGAACATAACGTTCCAGATCCCCTTCCCCCTATCAATCGCAGCCTCAACGCGTGTAGCAAACCTAATCGGCGCCACGCTGGTGGACGCCGCCAAGTTGACGACCAAAGTCGCCTTCTTCGGCGCCTTCTTCATCGGCATCTTCAACGTCATCCTGCTCAGCTCGCTCCGCAACAAAATCCCCTACCTCTTCACCTCGGACGAAGAAGTCGTGCGCCTGACCTCCGCCGTGCTACCGCTCTGCGCGGCTTTCCAGCTCTTCGACGCCCTGACTGCGCTTTGCAACGGTGTGTTGCGGGGGATTGGGAGGCAGCATTTCGGCGGGTACGTGCAGTTGTTTTGCTACTATGTTATCGCGATGCCGATTAGTTTCGGTACGACATTCGGGCTCGATTGGGGCCTGTGGGGTCTGTGGACCGGTGTTGCGATTGCGTTGGGGTTGGTGTTTGTGGTGGAGTTTGTGTATTTGAGTAAGACGGATTGGAGTACGAGTGTGGAAGAGGCGAGGTTGCGGAACATCCAGGAGTGAAATCTCCGTGATTTTGTGTACATATAGCACAAATGTATGTGTAAAATTGGCTTGATGTGTATGTAATGGTGTCTGTTCCTTCACATCTTCCACATCTCTTTCCCGGCCCACTTGTTCTTCCTCCCATTATTTTACCAACGTGTCTTGATGTTGGCAGGCAATGTGTCTTCGACAGATGCTCCAGAAACGCTGACATCTCTTCGTCAATTCCCTCAAATTCATCTATCCACCCCATTCATGCAGCTGACCTTTGTCGCCCGTCTTATCATCGGTGCAAAGAACAGGTAGTAACATCCCGACTCTCACGATCCGCAATTAAGGTATATCTCGCAGAACCACTCGCACTCTATTAGGTGCATGCAGCAAACGCTTCATCTGCGGACTGTGTTCGCCATCGCCATTACCATCCGTAGTCTCATCATCGCCTTGTTTCTAACTGAGGAGTTCCTTGATGTCCTCGATGCGCTGCGTCTTCTTTTCATCCTCGCTCATCATGCCGAGGGAGGACGCGAGGAACTTCTTGCGGTCTTGCACCTAATAAGAAGTAACGTCAGTAAAAGATTTCTCGAAACAACACACAAAGTGTAACGCAAAGGAGGGACCAGTTAGCTTACCTTCAGCATCTTCTCCTCAATGCTGCCTTCGACCACAAATCTCGTCACGTGCACCTCTTCTGTCTGGCCCATTCTGTGGACGCGATCGATCGCTTGGGCCTCCACCGCAAAACTCCACCACGGGTCCATCATGAAGACGCGCTTCGCGCAAGTCAAGTTCAAGCCTACGCCGCCGGCGCGCAGCGAGAGGAACAGGACGGTGAATTTAGGTCGGTTTCCGAATTCGGTGAGCACTCGTGCGCGTTCCTTTTGCGACATGGAACCGTCGAAGCGCAGGCAGTCGATGTTTGCTGCGGCCAAGGCCGGTCCGAGGATGTCGAGGAAAGAGGTGAACTGGCTGAAGATGACGGTCTTTAGAAGAGGGTCTGATTTGCGCAGGCTCTTAAGCTGCTTGAGGAGGGAGGTGATCTTGGCGGAGGAAAGAGTGTTGACTCGGCGGAGCGTGATTTTGGGTTCTTTCTTCTTTGGCCGTGGAGTGGGATCAAGACCTTGCTTCGACAGGAGGGTGTCTCTGTCGATCGGCCTCGAGTTTCGTTCAGAGCTGCTGCCGTACAGATCCTCAAAATCGTCTTGGGACATCGTGAAAGCGCGCGCGAGCGCGGCACCGAGCACCGCGTTACTGCGTTGTGGAGCGTCATCGTCTTGCGAGTCTTGCGAGTCTTCATCCTCGTGTCGAATAACTTCGAACACGTCGCGAGCGGTGATCGGTTCTCGGCAGTTGAAGCAGCGTGGGAGTTCCCCCTTACTGCTTTGATGCTCGATGTAATCGAGCAGGCACTTCTTGCAAGCCGAATGCCAGCACCCGGTCACTGCCTGCTCTTCCATGGGCTCCTCACTGCAGATGGGGCACTCCATTTCCGTCTCTTCCTGGATCTGCTTAAGAACATGAGAGCCGAACTTGCTTGCATCCTGCTCACCCTCATCTGCCTGGAAACGCTCTAGCAAGGCGTTGAGGTCCATGTCGTCGGCCAAGCCATTCGCAATGTCCGCGGCGACAGCTGCATCCTCTTCATCTGCAACAACTTGCTTGTTGCGTGTAAGCATGGGATGGCAACAGCTCTGCCTGAGACGTAGGATCTGTGCGAAGATGGTTGTGTAAGACTTCATCAATGTGCCGGCCTCCATGTTGGCACTGAAGGCCCGTTTCGCTCTCGCGAAGATGAGCTCGTAAACTTCCTGTTCTGGATCGGACAGTTTGACTTGTTCAATGGTGACGGTCTTTGGCGGCAACGGTACCAGTGCTTCACCGTCGGGCGTCTTCATGTCTTTCGTTCTTCGCAACACGATGGGCTCGAGCACTGTCTGCACGACATCCAGAGCGCGAACGAAGTCGCCCTTCTCGAACGGCACAGTGATGAAAGTCTTCCAGAAACTGAAGTTGTTCCAAGGCTCGACGCGCAAGAAGCGGACCAAGCTGAACAAGTCCTCCAGCCTGTTCACAATGGGCGTTCCAGTCAGCACCCATCGATGTTTAGCCGCCAATTCGTAGCAAGCCTTTGCGGTCTTTGACTGCCTGTTTTTGATCATGTGGGCTTCGTCAAGAATGATTCGCCAATATTCGAGACTGAACAGTCCTCCGTGCGATCCGCGGGCGCCGCCTGCAGCAGCCACAGCGTTGAACTCGCTGAGAATTGTACCATACGATGTGATGATAACGTTGGGCGCGGATGCGACGTTGGCAGCCGAGCAAAGCGTCTGAAGATTCATAGTCTTCTCGCTGCCGTAGTAGATCAGCACCTTCATTGTACCTTCTTTGGATGCCTTCTCGGCTTCACTCGCCCACTGCGCAAGCAGCGACATCGGAGCAACAACCAGCGTAGTACCAGGCGCAAATTCGACACCGTTATTGTTTCTACCGAGCCTGGGCAAGGACGCTACAGCATCGCCTCTCTTCTCACCCAAGGCTGCCTGCTGCTCAGGCGAGGTGTGGGAATGTATCAAAGAGAGCATCTCGATAGTCTTGCCGAGACCCATCTCATCTGCAAGGATGCCGCCGAGACAAGTTTGCTCTTGCACTGGGAAGTCGAGGCTGAGCTCACCGCTGTAAGGGTTGACGTAGAAGCATGGCTGGCCATCCACAGCAGGGAGATCCTTGTCGTCTGCGTCTTTGCTGGGCCATGGATATTCCTCCCACAGCGGATGCATAGACATCTCCTTGTGATCCTGCTTTTGGCTCGTTTCTTTCGCCATCATCCAATGTAAGGCTTGCTTTTGGTACTTTCGCAGATCCATAGTGAAGGTGTCCGCTGGCTGCGCTTCAGGAGTGTTGAAGTCAAACGATTGAGCTTTCTTGTAAAGACTGTCGAGTTGATCTTGCTCAAGTTCCTCTCCCTCCTCGTTCTCTTCTGAAGGAGGTGAGGATCCTCCGTTCTCTGGAGTGCTGCTTTTGCTCTTCTTGTCCACCTGATCGTATTGCTCCGCAACCGCAGCAGCTTGCAAGATGCCTTCCTTCTTATGTCTGGCAGTTGTCTCGTTGGTTTTGGAGGGGTGCAGATTGACCTCGGAGAAGAGCTTCACCAATGCAACCTGCCGTAATCGTAGATCACGTTCGTCTGACGACTCTTTGGCTTCGAAGATCCCTGTTTCTCGATTGTCAGACGGCTTGACAAAGTTGCTGGATTCGAACGCAGAGTGGAGCATATAGCACCGCAGCTGCAAGTATACAGTGTCGTTTGTCCGTATTCTCTCAGGCGCAAAGATGCAGTGTCCTTCGAATGTGCAGAGCTTTTGGTCCAACAATGCGCTTATCCACGCAGCAGTCTCTTTCTCCAGACGTCCGATCTCCTCGCCGCGAGCATTCGTAAAGCGCACGATCATATCCTGCGTCTTTCTGATGACTTGTCTGACCTTGCCGCCTCTCCCTGCTTTTTGTTGCACCGCCTGCCTTTGCCGCTCGATATTGATCACATCGTCTGGCTTCAAAAGACCGACGCCGCTTCTTGTTGTCCACCCAGCTACACCCAACGCTCCGATATAACGCTTCGCTGGCATTGATTTCAGGGCGGCCGGCGTTGCGACCGGCGTTGCGGATGCATGTGGCGAGCCACGTGCTCGAGGCGTGGCCTGCATACTGCTTGGAGGGTTTGTGAATGGAGACGACGGACAGACGCTACTGCTTGGCGCTCGAGACGGTACAACCGGTGCTGGTGCTGGTGCACTCTTCCATGAACCGTCAAAGTAGGCATTGATCGCTCGTTCCATGTCCTTGCCGAAGGTCTGCTGCAGGCTTGCGATTGTTTCAGCAGGCGGTTCGGCTCCAGTGAAGGCCTTGAAGGCTTCAGCGTCGAATGCATTCTCCTTGTCGTGGTTCGCGACATGGCTGCTAGTCGGTCTCGTCGTGGTTGGCGTTTCTGGCAGATTGTTGACTTCGTCCGGCAGGCTTGGTTCGGCAATCAAAGAAGGATCTTGAGCAGGCGAATCGTCAACGAAGAAACGACGCTTCTTTTGAGGGCGGTCGTCCAGATCTGCCATATTTTCGGAGTGGTTGTGTAGAGTGTGGTGGTAAGAGAGTTGGCTCAAGGCAAGAAAGTGTCGCGTTTCGTGAAAGAGGGTCTCTGGAAGACGCGACCAAGCGACGCGCCTGCACTTTGCGATGCTTGGATGATCCCGTCATGCATCAGCGGCGAAACGATTCCATTTCCGTGCATTTGCTGGAAACACGAATTAAATGTCTACACTCTCGTTCTCCGATGTACAGTCGACCTAATTTCGTACTATAGCAAGTCTGGAAGGATCTCATCAAGAGCAACGAATTGGGACACAAAATACGGCAAAGCATAAGAGGCAAAAAGAGGAATCGCAAACAGGATGAGCGCGACGAAGAGAGCTTGCACTGGAGCCATCACAAGGAGCACAGCAACAACATGTCGCATACCACAGAGACGCTTCGCTTCGACAGAGGTTGAGCAGCCTAGCTCTCAAATATCATCCGCCGCCGAGCTGGCATCGGCAAGAAAGTACTGCCTGGATCTGTTGCGCAAATACGACACGCCTTCCTCACTGCTCCTCCCATACATCCCGAGCCATGCGCGCGATGCCTATGTCGCATTGCGCGCCTTCAACATCGATGTCGCTCGTACAGCCGATACGACCAGCACACCAACCATAGGAAGCATGCGTCTGCAGTTCCAGCGCGATGCTGTCACAAAGGCTTTGGCTGGCTCGCCTCCCAAGCAGCCAATCGCCTTGCTATTGGCAAAAGCGGCCGACAACGTGGCCTACATGACAGACGGAAAGTCCACACTCAGCAAGAGTTGGCTCATGCGGGTCATTGACACGCGGGAGAAGTATCTCTCAAATCCGCCCTATCCAGACTTGGCCGCAATCGAGTCCTATGCGGAGAACACCTACAGCACGCTGCATTACCTGACCCTCCAAGCCTTACCTATGGCCAGCTTGACAGCCGACCACGTCGCTAGCCATATCGGCAAAGCGACAGGTATTGCGGCCGTTCTGAGGGGCTTACCTCTGATTGCCTTCCCCGGTCCGCCCAATTCTCACAGTAATCAGTCGGGGCAGATGGCGGGCGACGTGGGTGCTAGTCGTCAGGGCGCGGTAATGCTGCCTCTCGACATCATGGCTGAATGCGGTGTGCGTGAGGAAGATGTCCTCCGCAACGGTGCCCAAGCCCATGGTCTCCGCGACGCTGTCTTCGCCGTCGCAACCCGTGCCAGCGACCATCTCATTACCGCTCGCCAGATGCTTACCAACGTCCGCGCTGGTCAGGACGCCGGTCACGAGTTCGAGCACCAAGACGAAGAAGAGCACGTGTACTTACCCTCAAAGGGCAAGGCCGAGACCCAAACCCAGGAGCTTGAGCGAGCCTTTGGAGTCTTCATGCCCGCTATCGCGACGCAAATATGGTTGGACCGTTTGCAACAAGTGGATTTCGACATCTTCAGCGATAAGCTCAGGGTGACCGACTGGAAATTGCCGTGGAAGGCTTTCTGGGCCTACAACCGACGCAGCTTGTAGGCTTTGGTCATCTATAGACTTTCTGACATATACCACCACCGACGATGGTGGCCTGCTGAAATTCCTTCAGCACACGGCTGCGAAAATGTAGGATATAATCTCAGTTCCCTCTCCTGTAGTTCTCGTCTTCTCTTCTCCTCTCATCCGTTCCAACTTCGCCTTCAACTCGACTCAGCATCACAGCCTTGACCGAACAAACCTGACAATTTCCAACTGCTCCAACATCGCAGGACTAGCTGTAAGCACACACGCATTGCCATCGCCTTGTTGTAAAGTCACGGGTCACACCGTGTTCAGCACTTGAATGTCGGCGTCTTGTTCGCATATACTGATATCACCTCTAGTCCAACCTCACGAAATCGACTTCGACAACCTTACTCCCCATCCGACACACCCCGAAGACACGCTGATACTAGCCTGTCTGCCACACTACAAGACATACTACACGCAATCATAGTTTGATCTCCCGCCATCATGAGTGCACGCAAAATCCTCATCCTCTCCGCCGTAACGATCACCGGAATTGCTCTCGAATACTCCTCCGCCAAATCCCATAGCATCAATTGCATCGTGGGTGTAGCAAGGAGGTGCATCTTCGGCGCAATCATCGGCCGCTATGTCGCCCACTATCTCACCCCCTATGCTCTCGGCTACTTCGCCAAAACCGACCCCGATGCCGATGGCGACTCGATGAGTCTAAGCTGGCGAGACGCGGTGGCGCGCGAGAACTACTTACTCCAGGAGTCGACCGCCAAAGCCCAATCCGACTTGCGCGAAAAGAACCGCATCATCCAGTGCCAGCGCGAGATGATCGAGAGCCTCGAGCACCGTTCCGCCGCCCACGCCAGGAGCATCATGGGCCAACGCAACCTGCTTAAGATCAAGGACAGCATCCTCGTCATCAGGAACCGCCAAGTCAAGGACCTCAAGAGCAAAGTTCACGATCGCGACATGCGCATCCGCGACCTGCAATGGGACTACGAGAGCCTGCAGGCAAACATCGAGTGGAAGGACGAGACCCTCTGGGTGGTCACCGGCCGCGACTCTTGCGCCCTTGAGACCATTGAGAACCTGCAATGTAACCTCGATGGCTGCATCAAGGTCCTCACCTGGTCGGACAAGGCCGAGACCGCCGCCATCGACCGTCTGGAGAAGAGGTACGCCCCTCTCTTGGAAAAGCTTGAGGCCAAACTCGAGGACGCGGAACTGCGCCTCCATAACGCGGACAAGCTCCGCGTCGTTAACGAAAAAGACGTGCAGTACTACATCGAGTGCGTCAAGGTCAAGGACGTTGCCCTCAGGAACGCCGAAGCCCTGCTCAAGAAGAGTGAGGCCGAGGTCAAGGTCCTCCTCGACGAGAAGGCCAACATCCAGTCCCAAATGCTTCTTGAACAAGCGAAATTCGAACGTGAATTCGCCAATGCGACTCGCCGTCTGGGCAACCGCCACAAGGACTACTTCAACCTTGAGAAGCAGCACGAAGAGGACTTGGAGGCAGCCTTCGCCGAGCGCAAGGACTTCGAAGCTCAGATCAGCACCCTCAACACCGAGCTGTCCGAGTGCAAGGATCGCCTCGCAACCGTCAACACCAAGATCCTCGACCGCGAGACTGAGCTCGCCAGCGCCCTCAAAGCGAAGGAAGAGCTCGAGTCCAAGCTCAAGGCCACCGCCGAACGTGCCGACGAGAGTGCCCTGACCACGGGCTTCGGCCGGAGCGCCTTGGATAGCGCGATCAACCAGCTCAAAGCGCTCAACAGCGAGTGCAACACCCTCAAGCTCGCCAGAAAGCAGTTCGAGTGCGCCTTCAGCGCCTCGCAGAAATCCCTCGACGAGAGCGCAAGGATGACGCTACTCGAAAGGGCGCAAAAGTACCGCTACCTCGACGGGCTGAACACGGTCGAAAAGCGCTACAACGATGGCGTGGTCGCGTCCAAATCGCTGCGAAAGAGACTCGACACCTCCAGCGCCATGGTCTCGACCATGCAAACCAAGTTGAACGTCGCCAACGGCCTGACCGCGCGTCTGGAAGAGAAACTCGGCATCCAGAACAAACGGGTCGAGAACCTGCAAGAGCAAGTGGACACCGCCAAAGAAGAAGCCGCAGACACCCAGTCGAGCCTCAAGTCCTGCCAAACCCTCACCTGCAACATGCGCACCCTCTGGGACACCTCCCGCACCCGCGCCGCCAACCTCCAAAAGAAGCTCGAGACTTCCAACAACCTCATCCTCGAGTCCAGAGACCGCGCCGCCGCCCTCGAAACCAAAGCGAACAACCTCGAAGCCTCCCTCGCCGCCGTCCAAGAAGCTCTGAGGAACACCCGCGCCGCCGCCTTCGAGCAAACCACCGTCGCCAAACAAAACTTCGACGACTACGCCGTGGAAATCTCCAACGCCAACTCCAAGATCTCCAACGCCAGCGCCAAGCTCGCCGCCGACAAAGCCAAGATCGACGCGCTGGAAGCGCAAGTCGGCGAAGCGCAGTCGGCGGCCGATGGCATGGCCAAGCAGTGTCGCCGGGCGCAACAGGGCCGGGAGCACACCTGTAAGAAACTTCGTGAGGCGGTGCGGGTGATGCAGATGATGAAGGGGCGCATCAACAGTTTGAGGGGGGAGTTGAAGGAGGAGAGCCGCGCTCGGGAGGCGGCGGAGGGGTATGTTGAGGTTCAGGAGGGGGATTTTGAGGATGAGTTTAAGCTTCAGGAGGTTGAGGTTGAGGTGGACGAGGAGGGAGATGATGGCGACGATGAGGAGGAGAGTGAGGACGAGTTTGAGGGCGTCGAGGTGATTGAGGGACGGGAGCCGGTTGAGGGCGAGGAGGGGTTCGAGTTTGTTGAGAGTGAGTGATTTGGTTTGGTCGGAGGCTTGTGAAGGGAGGCCGAGGAAGAGGAGGATTCGAGTTTGATGAGACTGGGTGGGTTTTGTTTGTGGTAGGATGTTTGTGATCGGAGGGTTGGTGTGTTGGAATTGATTTATCTTGCCGACAGGTGGGATGATTGAGATTTCTGTTTTTGTTTTTGATATCGAAAAATGATATTCTATCTACACAGCCTTCGGTGCCTCGAGCGATCAAAAGAATGACTTGTGCGTGGACGCTGTTTTGTAAAGCAGCAACCTTCTAGTACTGTTCTGATAATGGGTATAGACTCCACGGCAGGCAGGCTACGCTGCATGTGAGGTGAGGTATGCATCACCCATCAGCTTTGCTCTCAAAGTATAGCCGAGCACATTCTTGCTGTTCTGCAACATTCATGCCAGCTCTTCTCTTCTCATTCTTGACCTCGCCACCCAATTATTCGCGCTCAGATGTATGCCTCCAACTTGCTACAGACTTGCAAGTACCTATTCCCGTATCATCCTCAAGATATTTCTTCTCGGACGGCGTGTGCTGTTTGCTCCCAAAAGGTGATCAGATGGTGTACTTGTGATGCTGTGGTAGCAAGATCAAGCTACGCTGGTAAGGATGTCGGGTAATCCGGTTTCAACTGCTTCCCCTGTCAAAGCCACACCGCCTTCGACTTCGACCTCGCTTCCGAAGCTCTGACGGCTGTCTCTGCCGCTCATGTTCGAGCCGACACTTAGATGGGTATGGCTGAAGTTCATGCCAGGCCTGAGCACGCCGCAGACTGTTGCGGCTTTACCAGGCTTGCCAATCATCATGTCTTCGAAGCGGTGCGTAGTTGGTGTCTCTGGGGTAAGAGGGAAGGTCGTGGGTGTCGGGAGGCTGATGGAAGAAGCACTAGACGATGTGCCTTCGGGTGTACCAGAGGAGCTGCTTTCGACGCGACAAGGTCGGCCACGAGAACGGTCGGGTGTCATGTGTGACTCGTTGCCGGCCGATCTGCCGGAGTTTTGCATGCCGAAGCCGTGGTTGCGTGCTCGCTGGCTATCATCAAAGTCCCGACTGTCGTAAGCGCAGCCAGAGTTACGGCTGTAGACTGGACAAATCCCCGGACCTGGGCAGGGGTGTGGATCGAGCGAGCGGCAGTTTTCTTCAGTATCATCGTCGTACATGCTGCTGGAGTTGCTGCTGGTAGTCCACTCGATCGGCGTCTCATCATCATAGAGGCCATCTCCTGCATGCATCGTTGTGATGTCTATACTTCCAGACCTCTCGAGACATCTCGGACTCGACGCGGCTTCCGAGGATGCCTGCCGGGTGCCGAAGCCACGCACAATCTCAGGATCAAGCACTCGAAGAGTCTCTGCTTCTTCATCCGTGATGGGTGGCTGAGCTCCATGCACCACCGAGCCAATGTTGACGTGGATACGCTCTGTCAAGAAAGGGCGGCATGCGTGGCAGACCATGTAGTTGCAGCGATCCACTTTCCCCTGCAGTTGCTTTGTTGCAGTCGTGGCAGGGGAGTCCCTTCTTGTCGATGTTTGCTGCATCGGCGTCGGGCTCGTTTGTTGCTTGTCTGGGCCTGCGGTGGCTCCGAGTGACGCGATGATGTTGGAACAACTCTGTAACACGTTGGTGTACTGCGAGGCGGGCCTACTTTCGGCGGAAAGACTCTCCATCTTCTTGACAGTGGCGATCAAGTGTTCCTTTTGTGCAACAAGTTTCTCGACCTCGTCGAAATTGTACAGGCCATCGTGGATTTGCTTGATTACACTTGGGCTCATTTTGAGAGACTGAGCCACGTGAGCCATCATTTCGAAGTAGTTGGATTTGTCAGGGGCAATGGCGCTTTCCTCGGGCGTTGTCACGAGATCTTGCTGACGCTCGAGAAGCCAGTCCTGGCGGCAGGCGTAAAGCCAGCCAATGTTTGGGGTTCTGCCACACATTTGGCATGTGTTTTCGCCATGCAGTCGAGTCATGGTGATGTGAGTGCATTGTCCGCGGCGTGGCACAAAGCTATGGGTGATTGTTCTGGATCTGCGAGCCAACATGGGCGATGGCGGTGGAGCAGGTGGAGTGGGGACAACCTGTAATCGTGTGAACAGTGGACGCAACATATCCATGGTGAAGACGTGGGAGAGAGTTGGGCCGATGGATGAAGAGGTACATGTCTAGGTAGTGATGGGCGAGAGGCGGTCAAGTGATTGGATGGGTGAAGGTCGCAAGCAAGCAGTTACTGACCTGTTGTATGGCTTGCATAAGGGCAGCCAGACTTCCACGGTCGTGTCGTGGCTTTGTGTTGTCCACAAACGGGTCGCAGCTCGATGTCGTTGCTGGCTCGATTGCATGAGTGGCGACTTTGACATTGAGTTCCGTGGCGGCCATGGCAGGCAATGAGAGGTGAGAGGGTGGAATGAGGGTCCGCGAGTGTTGTTGGTTGGTGTCGTTGAGTGAAGAGGATTGATTGATGCATTCATCGATGCCCGCAGTGAGTTTGGGAAGTCGTTCTTACAGCTCCTTCCTGCCGTTGGTCAAAGGAAGGCGTATGCTTGTCGCTGCTCCTGCTTATGTAGATAGTATTCCGATGCCCAACCATCAAGCTCAACTCGACTGATAACCTGCCCGACACCTCACATGTGATTGTTGACGGTGAGCTTTCCTGCCTACCTAGTACCCTCATACAAGATATCGAATTCCATTGTACCACTCTGATAGCGGGACTTGCACGTGTTTGTGCAAGGGAGACTTGCCTTCAGCGACATGTCCCTATCCCACTTCGGCGCGGCCCATTGGGCGTCCTTGTCCTCAAAATCATGATCACGGGTAGAGTCGACTATTGAGTCTTCCGATGAATACCTAAAATCACGTCAAAGACTTGGTAGAGATGTGAGGCATCGCTCTCGCTGATATGTAAGCTTGGCACTTGCAGTGATACCGAGGGTATACGCCTGAAGAACATTCAACCGAGACTCACTATGGGAGTGCCGCCATCGGCATATGAGATGATCTGATGGCATTGACTTACATCAACATATTGTGTATGAAGTTCGAGAGCGAGGCACTCTTGGACACTCGACAAGTTTCGCATGCAAAACAGCTTGAGACAAGAAGACCAACTTGAAGTGATGAATTCACAATGGCAGAGTCAAGAAGAGTGGGTCTTCGGGGCGGTTTCAGAGATTAGAAGAGGGAAGCCTAACGGTTGCGCTGGCGGACGACGCCGACAGCTTTACGATGTTGCCGTAAACACCACTCACAGCCGCCAGCCGCCAGGTACTAGTCCCAATCCCAATCCCAATCCCCGACAACCTCCAACCTCGCCCCACGCCTCTTCAACCTCACCGTCACCACCACTCGATCTGAATACCCCATCCCCTCACTGCGCCCACCGCGCAGCCCGCCACCGCACATCATGTCTCAAGTCAAGTTCGAGAAAGAGACCGTCCGCGCGACCGCTGGCGCCGGCAAGGAAGACTTCATCCACAAAATTGGCGAGGCCGTGACCAAGAGCAGCGGTCCCAATGGCTATCTTGCTGTGAGTCTGCAGCCCGCAATGCGACTGAAGCGCGTTTCCATCGCGTCAAGCCCGGCGCATCGTAAGCTGACATTTGCAATCCAATCCCACAGTGGTACCTGAAGAAGCTCCAAGAGGACCCTCTCAAGACCAAGATGTTCACATCTGGATCTCTTGCCGCCCTGCAAGAGTTCCTGGCCTCGTGGATCGCCAAAGACCGCAACAAGTCGGGCCACTACTTCACCAGCCGCGTGCCTAAGATGGCCATCTACGGCGCGCTCATCAGCGCGCCTCTGGGCCATGTTATGATCTCCCTCCTGCAAAAGACCTTTGCTGGCAGGACAAGTCTGAAGTCGAAGCTCCTCCAGATTGTCGTCTCCAACCTCCTTGTAAGATGCGGATCCACGTGCAGGCAAGCGCCGCATTGACTGACCCGCTCCCGTAGATCTCTCCCATCCAGAACGCCGTATACCTCTTCAGTATGGCCATCATCGCTGGAGCGCGTACATTCCACCAGATCCGCGCCACTGTGCGCGCTGGCTTCATGCCCGTCATGAAGGTCTCCTGGATCACCTCGCCCGTCGCCCTGGCGTTTGCGCAGGCGTTCCTGCCCCAGGAGACCTGGGTGCCGTTCTTCAACATCATCGGTTTCGTCATTGGAACCTACATCAACGCTCACACCAAGAAAAAGAGGCTGCAAGCTCTCAGGAGGAAGTACAATGACGGCGGACGCGACGGCAGAGGAGACGGTAGGACCAGTGACGGCAGGTCTGACTACGGTCGCCCTGGTTACTAGGTGATGCCGAATTCAAGAGAGCATGCTGTACGACTGCAAACCCGATGTACAGCGCCAAACACGACAACCCAGGCTCTCGTAAACCGCGTGGCGGTTGCACCAAGCGTTGGTCCCTCGGTGCCTTCGCCGATGACGATGGAAATACAGCGCGAAAGATCTTGACCTTTGTGTGCATAACACATTTTCTCTTCTATTTTGTTGACTAATGGAGATTCTGATTTACAGCTGCTCACAGTAAGAACGTATGAACGTATGAATGGGAAGAGACAATTTCAGTTTCAAAGCACGTGAATTTTGTTGACTGCTTAGAGGCGTCTAGGCCCTTTACCATCCCTAAACGGTTGCGCAGCGATCGCTAGACGACCGAAAGCGCGTGTGTTTAGGTCGCCTGGGTGGGCTAGATCTCAGACCATTGTCTGGTGGCATGTTACACCTTCCAGTCAAGCATCCCACGTGTCCGACCTCGACAGAAGCTATCACACCACAGAGCGGAGCTTTTGCCTCGTCCACGAACGATTGGTCTCATACCAGAAGTCACGTTGAAGAGAACGACTACATAACGTTCACTACTGTCTGCTGTCAAGACTTCAGACAACAAAACCGATCACTTCAAGCACTGCAAATGCTAATAGCGCGTAGTCCAGATTGCGACTTTGAAGAAAGTCAGCGTCGACACTTCATCTATCTCGCCCAAATCGCGGCGAGCGAGGATGTACGCAACAGCCATGAAACAATTCCTAGGAGATATGCCACGCTGCAGATGGGTACACCGCAGCTCCGTGGGGTGATCTGCAATGGCAAAACTGCTGTTCATATTCTACCATTATGATGTTTGCGATCCACAGGCTAACCGACGGAATTTTCCAGGTCTCAACAGCCAGGCTTTAACGAAAAGTCTCTAGTCGTTCAACATTACTGCGTGGTTTACTACGACGTGCCTGACGACATCTCGGACAATTGTTGGGCATCACCCACGCTTTATCTTGCTCAATTCCCCTTGTGCACTACCTGGTTGTTCTTCAAGTGTTTCACGGCGGAGCTGCGTCCTTGCGGGAAGCCGCATCGGACTTGATTGAAGACGCTCGAATCTTCGTGGCCAGTCTGTTAAGACCCGCGCCAGAGGTCCGGAAACCCCGAAACGTCAAACGGTGTCACTGAGATCCGTTGTACACAGCTTGATGTGTTTGCCACCTTTCTGGCAGAATGTTGTCCAAAGGAGCCGGAGGAATCTCCATTTCGATCGACTGGACCGCTTGGAGCGAGCTATGCTCCTGTATTGAAAACGAAATCGTGCTCGTTGGCAGTGGGATGGAACGATCATCTGACTCAAGGACAACCGGCCACACAGACAAAGATTGGCTCATTGGGCATTTTTGCAACAGCACCATGCCATGACGGCTCCAAAGCAAACTTTTGATCCGGCAACCAGGATAATCCCAGAAAACTCATGGCACTTAGTATGTCAGTTATATACCGTGCCGTTCCTAACCAGCGACTTGCATCAAGTACGGACGCCTTATACCCCGTTTGTTGTCGTGTGCCCCGGTTGCACACATCGCGGAGCGCTAAGACCGCCACAAAGTACCCACCACCTGCATCCATGCCAAGACACTACTACGAGGACCTGATCTCCCTCCGTAGCCTCGACCGCTCTTCAGACCCAGTCTCGCCAATCATCTACCGTCACGTCCGCCCAAACAGGGACGATCGCTACTATCCATATGACTCGAGATGTCGACCTCAACGCTCCGAAGAAGAACTGCCGAAGGTTCAAAAGATATTGGAAGAGCTAACAAAGCCCGGCATCGTCCGCCAGGGCGATCTCGGCTGGTCTCTCGAGCATGCTACTGCATACTGCTTCAAACACCTCAACGGCAACCGGCCTTGCATTGTTGACACGATCGACTATGCTCGCCAGGCGCCGCTGGGGAGGAAGGCGCCATTCCTCATCTTCGATTCCCTGGACAGAAACTTGTTCCAGGGAATGTTGAAGGGCATGGTGCATCTCAAATGGCGAACATTGTCAGACAACGCACCGGGTGTGACGAGTGCGCCCGACGTCAAAGACACGAGAATCTGCATCGAGTTGAATACCAGACCATTCGAAGATCGAGGCGCTGGTCTGGACGAACTGCTGGACGCCCTCATCCATCAAATGATACACGCATACTTCCTTGTCTGCTGTGGCAAGCAAGGCAAAGGCACCGAACAAGACGGACGACTACTCGACGCCCTGCACTTCGGCATCTTGATGTACACCATTCAAGAAATCTCCGGGGATTGCGAGGAAGGCTACCTGCCTCTCTCATTCTACGCACACCGGCGTGCGTATCGATCGAGAGCCGCCTGCCGTCCACACCGATTGGACTTTCATGATCGCGGCTTCGACAGATCAATCGCACGACCCTACATCGCTATCGATCCCCACGGCGGCACAGTCGGGCCTCCTCCCAACGACGGACAATCACATTGCATGCACGACAATCGCCGCTTCCGCGGTGCCGACATCCGCAACTGGCAGGTGTCGAATTACGCCTCTGCGATAGAGCTCGACATGGACAAGAAAGACAGCATCATCTACGACCTCGACGTCAGCGGGGAGCTCAAACCCATCGAGCGACTCGAAGGCCCTCCCTCATTGACATATGTGGAATTGGTGTGGGATGGGAAGAAGGTCATGGCGCCACGAGAAAAAGCGCTGGAGTTCGACAGTCTTGCGAAGTCGGGGAAGAAGGAAGGGAAATACGAGCTCCATATGCCCAAATGCGATTTCCTGACCCTCAAGTGCGTGTGGGATTTCATTCAGCACAAGGAGTACTCACCGCGGAAACCGGACTCTGATGCCGAGGCGTCCAAGGGATACGAAGAGCCCAAGGGCCCTCCCATCATCGTGCATGGCAGTGGGAAAGACAAAGACGCCGACGCGACAGACGGCGTCGTCGTGCACGTCCGTGTCTTCAAAGCCGCGGACAGCATGAAATTCTCCGAGCTGCAAAAGTACGCCCTGGAGCGCCTGTACGACATGCCGACCGCCTCAGACGACCCCATCACCGCCCTCAAAGAAATCTACGAAGGCGCAGACAGCAAGCCCATCAACGCCGACCTGCACAAATGGGCCCGCAAATTCCTCGCGCGAACGGACGAGTCCTCTCACGCGCGCCACGCCTGCAGCGACCGCGGAGACCCCTGGGGGGCTCGCCACCACCACCACTGCTATCACGACCCCCACCCCTACCGCGGCACGAGCAACTACGAGAAACTAATCTCCATCCACGGCGACCGCTTCACGGAACTCTACCACGCCAACCCCGCGCTGAAGGACGATAGCAAACTTGTGGTGGCCGAGCTCTCTTACCCAGGCCATCTTACAGACGAACATCCTAGCGTTCCTACGCCGATTAATAACACCCTTATGTCTCGCATACCCCACCCTGCTGCGTACGCACCCGCGGCCGCGCTTCCGCACTATCTGCAGATGCACCCTTACAACCTCGAGTCCTACCCTTCATCACCCCATCATCATCTTAGAGCCGCCGAAGCCGCCTACCCTACTGCGCTCGAAGACGCACATCCGTTGTCGTCGCCTTACTATGAATATTCCTCGAGTGATGGGAGGCGGAGGAGGGTGGATGCGCTGACGGGGGATAGGTACGCGAGGGAGAGGTGGGGGGGTGGGTATGGGTTGTTGTGATGGAGATGGATTGAGCATGGGCGGGATGATATGAGATGGGATTGGGATGGGATGGGATGGACTTCATTTTCACGCTCGAAAGTTTCATGTGGATAGATAGCAAGTAGATAGATGGGGCGGGACGCTTGTTCAGCAGATGGACTCGAGGATTATGTAGGACTCGGGGCAAAAGAAGAGACGGACTTGGACGACGAAAGAGTTAATGTTGTAATGCGGTTCGGTTTTGGTTTTGATTTTGGTTTGGAAGTGAGTTGACGCGAGTTCCAGTTCAGCGGAGTCTTGCAAATCGCAGTGGTACCTGAGCATTCCGGTTTCCACGACACTTTCCCCAACTCAATGTTGATGTTTTCTAATATCATGCTTAGATGACATGCCAGATAGATCGTACTGTATCTCTACAGCTGTATGTAAAGACAGTAACGTGACTGCTATACGGCATTCTCAAAGGATTCGGATTAGGGTTGGTGTAAGTGAATTGGCTGCCTTCAAGTCTTCAACGTGACAGTTCCACCTTGATTGAGAGTCGAAATCCGAGTATCACCTACATAAAGTTGTGTACTGTAAATACCCGAGATTGTCGCAGGAAATGAACGGCTTTACTCGACGGGCATCTCCCTGCGACCATCTGAGATGGAAGACCCCGGCGAGGAGTGTTGTTCCCTTGGATCGTGTCGTCCAATGAGAAAAGGGAAGCGACATACAATTCGCTAGTCGATGGATTGGAGGGTTAGTGTCGCGGGGAACGAGCGGCGAGGAGTCCAAGGCTCGGTACCACGGGTCGTGGCCGGGGTCCAGCCACCAAATTTAGCAGTACAACATCCTTTAATAACTTCATTAATTAATAAATCTATAACTACAGCTCCTATTTATTTATATAATAGCTTAAAATAATTATACTATCGAGATCTTGAAAACCCTCTATTTAGATAATAACAAAAATCGCCTACTGTCTAATATATTATATCTTAGCTAAAAAGCCGATTTTTTTTAAATAGTCTATACCTATATATATAGCTATAATCTTACTAAGTAAGGCTAGATACCTATACTAATATATCTATAAATAAACTAATATACTAGTATACTTCTAATAAAGAATATTAAAAGAACCTATAAAAAGGATTAGGAAAAATCGTCTAGAGCTAGTTTATAAACTTAATATAAGAGACGTCTATTAGATAATTAGACTTCTCTTAAAATCGTTTAAAGGTTACTAAATACTATACTATAAGCTTACTTAATTATATAGGAGGTTATATAGTACTAGTATAGTAAGAAGAGTATTAAAAAAGTAGAGATACTATAAATATAAGACCTATTAGATATTATAGCTTATAGATAATAATATTAAAAAAAGACTAGCTTTTATAAAGGAATACTATTATAAAACTATAGTCTTTTAGTATACTATTTATTTTACTAATAAAGTATACTTCTTAATTAAATCTAGGACTACTACTTAGGTACTTAGAACTCTATCTAAGAGGTACTACTCTTTATATATTTAATATAAAAAGAGAAATAAAGAAAGCTAGTTATATACTTAGAGTATAGTTAGTTATAATTATAAAGATCTTCTTATATTCTTCGATTTAAATAATACCTCTAAGCTAACCGACTAGATCTATAAAGTAATAGCTAAAGAGGATAATAGTCTATAATCTATAAAAGAGACTTTAGATAAAGAAGCTACTTTAATAGATAATAGATATCTATCTATATATAAGTATAGTATTACGGTTAGAACGTAATACTATATCCGATCCGTCCGCTACTATACCTACGTACCGCCTATACTCCCGATACCCGCCCGTAATATATAGGTATAAGAATAAAGAGACTTATAAATATAACTATTATAAAGTAGGATACTAAGACCTAAAGGTTATAGATAATATAATAATAACCTAGTATCTTATAAAGATCTTTAAGCTCTATATTAAAAAAGTATAGTAGGAAGTAAAGAACTAGTATAAGATATTTAAGCTACTTAAGAATAATAATAGAAGCTATAGTATAAGATCTATAATAAATATTATTACTAGGTATAAGTATAAAACTAAGATACTATAGTATATAAATATAGCTAAATTACTAGATTTAAATATAATAGAAAATATATAGAGAATACTTAAATAATACCTTAAGTAGTAAATAAGGACTCTATTTAACCCTTTAATTAAATATATAAAGGAACTAGTACTATAGGTCTAGAATAGTATTAAATAAAGAAAAATTAATAAGCTAGTACTCTTAATGCTATAAAGGATAAAGGTAGTAATTATAAGGCGTAGACTAAACACACTATTTTAAAAACACTATAAGATCTTATAACAGGTTAAAAATCATGAACATAGCTACTTTCAATCCACTAATGTGTTGTGCTGTTCTTTTGTATGAGAAACACTCCTAATCTAACAGCTGGTACCATGCCAAGCTTTTGAAGCCGGCCATGACCCATGCCACCGAGCCTTGGTCCTTAGCCTGACCGAAGATTGGAACACAGAAGGCGAGTCTGCAAATAATCACATGCATGGAAAAGAGATAAACCACGATTTGCAAGATGTTATGAACTCACAATTGCTCTAGCAGAGCTTCAGGATACCCTAGCAGAGTCAGCAACTCAGTACCGAGAAGTCTGTGAACATCTGGCTCGGCATGCCGGACTAGCCCGCGGAGAGGCCGTTATCAGCAACGGTGAGTTAATCGGTAGGGGTCGAGAACATCGTGTTGTCAGATAGTGATACTGGACTGCCATCGTACAAAGAGGTCCAGGTAAGGTAGGTAGGTAGGCAGTCAGCATGCCATAGTTGTAGTGTGCTGAGAAGAAGTACATAAGTAAGAGAGAATAAGCAAAGTCGATCTTTCGTCTTGTCTAGCACATGCAGCAGAGCCAGAGCCAGAGAAAGCCAAAAGCTAACTAAACCTCAGACGCCGGAACTGCCCGAGCTCTTGCCTCTCCGCCTCTCCCACTCCCACTCCCACTCGACTCGACTCCACAGCACTAGGATACTCATACACCACCACTAACCACCCAACCACCACACCCAAGACGCCCTCCCATACACCGCGCCTATCCATATCACCTCGACATATGCGACGTCGCATGCGCCCACCCTGATCGCGGCCCATCGGTGCCGACCTCCTTCGAAAGCGCGCATCCTACGCCGAAACGACTATAATAGCGACAACCACCGCGACGACCACACGCCGCTTCAAATGTCATGTCGCCCTCACCCGGAACTCTCACACGACGTCAGTTATGGAACCCGCCCACCTCAGTGGTCGCGACTCCTACGCCATATTGCACCGCCTTTCCACTGCCCGCCAACGGTGTCATCTCCCTGGCCGACAGTGTCATCACCCTCACTACAAATGTCGTCTTCCAACCCGCTTGCACTGGCGGCGTCGACGAGCACTTGGAAGGATATCCTAGCGTCATAGCCGACTGGAAAGACCCATTCTATGCATCAACAACACCCCAGACGTACGTGATTGCGGCGGCCACTGTGATCGCATGGATATTGGTCTTCATGCTGGTCATTACACCAAGAACAACCTTCTTCGGCACTTCCGTCTCACATCCTGGCCTGGGTGGAAAACACGGCATCATCGGTGGCGCAAATGGCGGAGGGAGCCATCTTGGGGTCGGCTCGCGACCATGGTTACAAAAAGTCGCTGCCTTCACCGTCGCAATCTCCCTCACCATCGCCACCGCCGACACGTTCAAATCTCTGGAAAGGCAGTACGTTATGGGATACATGGATGCGACCGCCATGCGCGAAGATGTCATGGGTTCTCTGGAGATCAGGATCACACGCGTCATCTCGGACGTCTTCATCTGGCTCGCCCAAGTCCAAACACTCATCCGACTATTTCCACGGCATAAAGAAAAAGTCATCATCAAATGGATTGGTTTCGCACTCATCATTTGCGACACGACCTTTTCATGTCTAAATTCGTTCTACGCAAACTCTACAATTGGCACGACCAAGCCACGACAATTTGTGGACGCAATCCCCGCATTGTCCTACTTGTTTCAGCTGGCGCTCGGCCTGCTATATGCCGCCTGGGTCATCTACTATTCCATGACAAAACGGAGATACGCCTTCTATCACGCGAAGATGCGGAGTATCACTCTGATCGCGTTGTTGTCGTTTGTGGCGGTTTTGACACCGGTCGTTTTCTTCATTACAGATGTTTCCAATTCAGACGTTGCTGGCTGGGGTGACTACTTCCGCTGGGTTGGTGCAGCAGCCGCCAGTGTAATCGTATGGGAATGGGTGGAAAGGATAGAAGCTATTGAATCTGACGACAAAAAGGACGGCATTCTAGGCCGCGAGATCTTCGATGGAGACGAGATGCTGGACGTCACACCAACCAAGGAGCTCGTCTGGAGCTCCGGACGCCGTGGTTTGGCTCGGCTGCGCAACGGCGGTCGGCGCGGGAACGGCGACGACGAGAACCGCGGTGGAAACCCAAGCAGCACCATGGAGAAGGGACTCTCCGGATTCACTGCGAGATTCAGAAAGCCACCACCTCCAGCTCCGAAACATTTCCCTCTTGGTAGATCACACAGCCATCAAACAGAGGGACGGACGGACAGCAGTCGCACGGGTACCGCTGGGAGCAACACGATAGCATTTGGCCGCCTGCCCACGCGACGCGGTCAACGAAATCTTGACAGCGGTATAACACCGCCGCCAGCCGTGGCGAGCCCGATCAGTAGGACCGATACTACAAGTGCTGCCAGCACCGTCTACGTCGTTCGATACGACGATGGCGGCGATGATCCTCAACCTATCCGACGTCGCGTGGATGCAAGTGGTAACGCCATTGTCAGTCAAGACCACAGAGACTCGACTGTGAAGGATTTCAGGAAAGAAGAAGAGACGGACGATGACCGTCCTGTTCGTGAACGTTTGCAACAGGGCAGATGGCACAACGTCGCCAATCCTTTCAAACGCAAGCGTGCGTCAACGCCGGCTGAGGTACAGAAAGCCCGCGACAGAGCAGAGGCAGGCCCCACCCGCGCATTGACTCCAGCACAGCACAACTTCAGCAAATGGGATCTGAAAAACAGACTTGGCGTGCTCGCTGCAGAGACCGGCGAACGCTTCAGAGACCGGAACTCTGCTCGAGGCCAAGGTGAAGACGTGCCGGTCACTATCATCCCTGCCCAGCCTCGCGGGAGCACTCGCACTTGGAGTCCCGAAGTACTACAACAGCAAAAGCAACATCAATCTCCATCCCAGCATCAGCAACGCACGATCGCCCGCAGACCTACCGCTACCAGTGCACTTTCGACCAACGATCCGCCGACTCAAGCGGATTTCAGTAATTCCACTACTCTCACAGACAACAGCCTCCCTGCTGCGGAAGCTGCCAGCCGCAACAGCAATACACCACGCGCCAACGACGCAAGCGCGGGCGTCACTTCTTCAGCTTCTCCCACAATCATACAATCTCCGCGTAGACAAATGCTTGTCTCGCGCGACAGCTTCTCCCGGCAATGCGACCCGCCGCCTCGTGCCGATGATATCAGCCCATCTACTGGTTCAACAGGGACAGTCATCGTGCCTGCGCCGAGACGGTCTCCTTTGCGAGCAGTTACCACCACGCCACCCATCTCACAAGATCCGGGACATGGGGTTAGCACACCTGTCAGCAATCTAGGTGAATCCGCGCCGCAGAGGATATCGTCTCTTCGGAATCATAGCACGCCGCCAACAGGGAACCCATAGAGTGGGTAATCAAACGGCGTAGCACAGGCAGCCAGGGTAACAGCCCCTACACTCGGACACGACCATGGTCGACTTCTTCTTCACTTCTACTTTGTCCATTTCACAAACAATTCTACACATGTCCAGGAGGGCAAAAGGACTGGCATTCATCGTTCGTCCTAAAATCTTTTTACATCATTTAGCGTTGGCGCTGGCGGAGCATTTTGCATTTTCTTTGAAAGGGGATCTACTTTGGCAAAAAGGTGACTCCCGTGTACATAGGCGATTACCTATGGGGTTAGCATTGGACAGGAGAGCTTTGGGCTGCGAGGTGGGATACGAAAACAGATGTGGAGGGGGTGTAAACCTTTGGAATCGCTTTGTACATACATATGATATGCGATCAATCAATGTGCATTGCATGCATTGAAATGCCCAGACATCTGATTGTTGGAGTGTCATCTACAGCGCGTACGTGGATGTAATCAGGAGTCCTGTCAAAGAGTGTAAATCTCCTCAATCGATTATCTTGCTGAGACACTGTATGCATTGATGTACTTAGCACATAAGATGGACGTATACAAGTGATGTTACATAGGTCGTCATCGCCCGAGGTCTTGGTCTGCACGGTCTGGATGTCGTCAGGCTCGGTTGTTTAGCCTCATCTGGGCTATCTCTCAATACCTTGGTCTAGCTAGCGCGCAAGCTCCCAGCTGCTCATCGCATCACGATTAACGACTGTCGACTGTCGTCCCAATCGCTCTACCTTACGCGTTCCTGCTCACCCGGGACGTCCCTGTATAATATTAAGCTTTGCGACTACCTCCCATAATAGGTATTCACCTACACTGCGCTCTCCGCGGACAGCTCCACCTACCTGCGAGTCCAACTCACACCGTAACCCGCGACAATGTCTCTCTTCGGCGACGACTACTCCGGCCCTCCCTCGCGAGCAGGCGGCAACACGACCAAGTCCTCCCTCTTCGATGACGACGACAACCAGACCGAGTCCTCTGGTTTCTTGAACGGCAAGACCCAGCAGTCCTCCAGCCCGGCGAAACCCAGCACTTCGATGTTTGGCGACGCGGCAGACGACGACGAAGGTGGCTCGCCCTGGGCCTCGTTCACGCCTAAGAAACAGCAACGCCGCTCTGGCGTCGAGGTCGTGCGCTCGCTGCTGGCTGACTCCGAGGTCCCCGAGGCGTGGGTCGACGCGTGGGAAGCGCTGGACGTGGGCAAGACGGGTGTTGTGGAAGAGGCGGACGCGAGGCGGGCTGTGATTGAGGGCTGTGGGCTCAGGTCTGAGGTCGGGGATCGGATTTGGGGGACTGTGTGCGCGGGAGCGGAGAGCAGGGCGCTGGGCAGAGGGCAGTTCTGGGTCCTGCTGGCGCTGGTTGGGTTGGCGTTGGAAGGCGAGGATCTTGGGCTGGATTCTGTCGATGAGAGGAGAGGGAGATTGCCTGTTGTGCCTGGTCTGCCGGCCAAGGAACCGGAGAGGTCCGCGACACCGCCTGCTGAGGTTGCTCCTCCTCAGCCTCAACAGCAGCAGCCGCAGATCCAGCAACAACAGACGGCGCAAGGAGCGCAAGGTTCGCCTGTGAAAGATCGTGGTGGTGCCGCGGGTAGGAAGCCTAGCTTTGGCTTTGGTGAGAGTGATCCGTGGGCCAGTCCTGAGATGCACAGAGGACATAACCATACCAATGGCGCGGGAGCTCAAGCGCCGCCGGCACCAGCTATGAGGACGACGAGTGACTTCTCAACTACTGCTGTAGGCAACTCGTCGGCGAGCATTGCTGACACTGGATATATCCCCACACCGCCACCAGCAAGTGAAGCCGCTTCGTCTTGGGGAGCGAGTAATGTTTACACTGCTCCAGTTAGTACTGGAGGCTTTGGTCCAACAACTGAGGCAGGAGAAGGATTCGGCGAAGGAGACAGCAGTGCAAGTACTGCTCGACGCTCCGCCGCACCTCGCACCACACTGCCCAAGGGCGTGGAAGAAGTCATCACGGTCGCCATGCTCGAGGAGAAAGAGGGCATGTTCCTCTTCCAGCACCGCAACTACGAAGTCGGTTCCATCAGGCGCAACTCGAAAGTGATTCGCCGGTACTCCGACTTTGTCTGGCTGCTAGAATGCTTGCACAAACGCTATCCTTTCCGCCAGCTGCCTCTTCTCCCGCCCAAACGCATGTCCATCAATGGCAACCACATCGCCGCCGACAAGCTATTCATCGAAAAACGCCGACGGGGTCTCGTCAGATTTATCAATGCCCTCGTCCGCCACCCCGTGCTACGCGAAGAGCAGCTCGTCATCATGTTCCTCACAGTCCCCACGGTAGAAGCACGCCCACCAATCCCCCAAACCAAAGCAAAGCATTCACTAACCAAAAACCCCTCGCAGGAACTCGCCGTCTGGCGCAAACAGGCCACCATCTCCGTGCAAGAGGAATTCATCGGCCGACCGCTGCCGCCCACTCTCGAGGACTCCCTGCCCCAAAACTTGCAAGAGACTTTCGAAACCGTGCGTTCCGGCGTGCGTCGCTCGGCCGACTTGTACATCAACCTCTGTAATCTGGTCGAGCGACTGTGCAAGCGCAAGGAAGCTATTGCAGCCGAGTACGGCCGTTTCGGCATGAACCTGACTTCGATCGCGGAGTCTACAAACGACACTTTCGCCATTGATGTTAATGACGTGCCGCTCTTGAACGAGGGCATCAAGGCCACGGCGAAGCACTTGAGCAGCAGCCAGGGCTTGCTGGAAGATGAAAGCAGAGCGTGGGATGAAGGTGTTCTGGAAGATCTGAAGAGCGTTCGCGACGGCATGGTTGCTCTGCGCGACCTCTTCGATCGGAAAGACAGGTTGGCTAGGGATAACATCCCGCAGTTGGAGAAGCGCATCATCTCGAACGAGAACAAGTTGTCGGGGATCAAGGCCAAGGGCGAGGCGGCGAAGCCGGGCGAGGCTGAGAAAGTTGAGACTGCGATTGTGAATGTGAGTGACAGTTCCTTGTTGGAAGCGTTTTTTGACGACGCGATGCTAACGATGTGGGGATAGGACAAGCAATCCATCGTCAACCAGCACGCCCGCGGCGTCTTCATCAAGGAGTGCGTGCGCGACGAGGTCGTCTTCTTCCAGAGCATGATCTGGCGGGTCTCGAGGACGCATCAGGACTGGGCGCAGGAGCGCGTCAAGTACGCTGAGCTGCAGGCGGATTGCTGGAGGGCGCTGGTGGATGGTGTTGAGGGGATGCCGTTGGGTGATTGATCGGTTCGATTGATCGATTGGTTGGTGTATCGATTGGTTGATTGGTTGGTTGAGGAGGAGAAGTGGAGGTTTGTTGTTGTTGTATTGTATGTCTTGTCTACAAGTACCTACCTACCTACCTACCTACCTAATTGTTTGTTGCATGTATATAGCGGTTGGCCTTTTCTTTTTTCGGATTCTACATAATTATTTCTTGTTCTATCCAACATGTTTACTGCGATCACTGACTTGAACGATTATCGGATAGTGGTCTCTTTGTTGTAGTATGTCGGCTGTCAATGACTTAAGACCCTTTTCTTAAAAAGGAAGGAAGACAACAACTCCTTCCGTAAGAACATTCACAAGCAAAGAGCAATCGTCTTCACGGATCCTTCCCTTCCCTTCCTGCGTGTCTGCCTGCTTGCCTAACTTAATGCATGTGACTGACACGAGTTTCTTTCTTTCCCCTTTGAAACACATCACATTCCACATTCATGATCTTCCCACCACCCGTTCTATCAGCAAATCGATGCTAGCAATTCTTTCGTGATTTCGGACCTCAAGAATACACGTACGCAAACACGCAAACACGCAATCACAGCTTGCATCGACACAAACCTCTTACACTTTATTACCACTCGCTTGCTGGCTAGATTGGTACTTCAATCTTTTCCTCCCTTGCCTGGGCTGCTTTGGACCACGGAGACATCCCTGCCGGCTGCTAACTTCTCTCTCGAAAGCATTGCAGCTTACAAAATGGTCAAAAGAAAGACGCACGAAGCTGGTTTGGAGGAGCACGAGGTGAAGGTCAAGAAGGTGACCATGAGGGGCAAGAGCGGTATGTTTTCCCCTTTGCATTTCTCGTTGGCACGTTGCATTGAGAATTGGTGGCTCGCTGTCTTCTGGGGCTCAAGTGGTGGTGGGGGAGAGCCTTGGAGGCTCCCGCGCTCACGACCCCGCGGATTCCCATGCATCGGGCTCCATTCGACACCCAACTTGCATGCGAACATTACCTACCACTTTCACCTACCTCACTTCACCAATTATCGCATACCCTAGTCTGCTCATCTTTTGCTCTCCTCCACCCACCCCGCCCCTCTCCTAATTTACTCCCACCTCGACTGCAAATCGCGAACGAGCGCGCAAACACACGACCCACGCATCATCGGCTAACACTCACATTCGCCATGCCAGCTCCGAGTGCGTCGCAACAGAAGGCGCAGGCCCTCGAGGTCGCAAACGTCCTGCAGATCGACTCCAAGACCGCCGCGAAACTACTGGCAAAGAGTGGTTGGAGTACCTCGGTCGCTATCAACGGGTATGTGCATACATCGCTTTCTTGAGGCACTTTGGGGAAACATACAAGAGGAGGACAATCAGTCGCGAAGAGGGCGCGTTGTACACAGGACACGTATGGCGAATGACAGACCAGACCAGCTAACACATCTCCCCACTCAGCTACTACAACAACCCCAACGCCAGCAACTCGGCCTCAAATGGCACCCGCAAAGCCCTCGACCAGATCTTCGACAAGTACCGCACAAACCCCAAAGAATCCCCCAACGAGCTCGACATCGAAGGCACGGGCAAACTGCTCGAAGACCTCGGCATCGAGCTAGACAACTGCGCCGCCCTCTACTTCTTCGAATTCACAAGATCCCCCCAGCTCGGCGTCATCACGCGCGACGGCTTCACGTCTGGCCCGCTCGTCGACGCCGGCTGCGACACGCCCGACAAGATCCGCACGCACATCTACGACCAGCTCATCACCAACAACGGCACCCTCGAGCAGTACAAGGCCGTCTACAACCACACCTTCACCCTCCTCATCGAGGACCGCAAGAAGGCTATTGACCTCGAGCAGGCAGAGGCTTTCTGGCGGATCTTGACAGACGGCAACGTTGGCAAGCCCTGGACGCCTAAGAACGGGACCGATTTCTTGCCGATGTGGTTGGAGTTCTTGAACAGCAAATGGCAAAAGGCTGTCAACCGCGATCTGTGGCGTCAGACTCTGAGTTTCATGCTCAAGGCTGTCGATGATGAGAGTCTGAGCTTCTGGACGGAGGAGAGCAGCTGGCCGAGCGTGATTGACGATTTCGTGCTGTGGGTCAAGGTGGAGAAGAGAGGCGAGGCAATGGAGGAGTGATGTGGTGGGTAGGGAGGAGTCTCCTGCTGCTGCTGCTTGACCGAGTCTTGCTGCGACGGACTTGTTGCAGCGTATGAGTTACTGTTATTACACGGCGTGGAGTGGGAGAGAGCGGGCGTGACTGGGCTGTTTCTTTCATCTTACCCAGTCCATGATTACTGGTTCAAATCCGCCGAGAGCGAAGCGGTTCTTGATTTCTTTTTCAACATGAAAGCATAAATCAATGGCTTTCAAGCGTTGCAGTCGTCCACATCCTGAACATGAAATACCCCTTCTTACAATGGCTAAAATATACACAGAAGTTTGTCTTTCCTCACACCCTCATCATTACAAAGTCAGCTGTGACAGAATCTTCTGCTGAGGGCCCAGGTCGGTCTCGTGCTCCAAGAGCAGCATCTCCAGGGCATCCCTCTCAATCACAACCCTGCCAAGCTCAAGCATGTCCTTGACATCGACGTAATCCGCCTCCAGCGCCCTCGCGTGCCTCCCCATGTTCTCGCCCTCGAGCGCCTCAAACAGGTTGTGCCGCCTCTCCGCCGTAACAAACAGCGTCCTCCCGCCCGCGCGACCCATATTCTGCCACGCCAGCAGGTCCTTCATATACCTCTCCAAGCTCCACTCCGCAACATCAATCTCCAGCTCCCCATCCACAAGGATCAACTCGCCCTTGCGGTAGCGGTAGCTGATCGCCGTCCTCCACGCCTGATCGTAAACCTTACGCGGCAGCTCCGTGCTGAAATCGCGCGGTTTGGGTCCAAACGCCACTCCACCGCCCTTCAGCATGGGACTCTTCTTGTCGCCCAGACGGGCGGCTCCGGTTCCCTTTTGCGGTCGGATCTTGCGGTTCGAGCCGTGCACTTCGCTGCGGTATTTTGTGGAAGCGGTGCCCTGGCGCGTCATGTCGCCCTCGTAGATTACGGCGCGGTGCAGGATGTCTTTGCGCAGCGGCATTTGGAGGTGCGTGCTGGGGTAGGTGACGAAGGAGGTGGGCTCGAAGGAGGGGAAGTCGTGCAGCGTGCATTGGGTTGTTGTGAGGAAAGGGTTGCGGGGGGGTTCGGCTGCTGCTGTGGTTTGCTGGGCTTTGATGTGACGGTTCTTGTATCTCTTGGGGGTGGGCGCGGGCTGGAACTCGAGGGGGTTGTTGGGGGTTTCGGCGGTGGTGGTGAGGGTGGCCATGCTGCGGGCGAGGCATGGCTGCTGCTGTTGCTGCTGGACTCGCTGGGAGAGTCTGAAGCCGTTGAACAGCTGTTTTGCCGGTGTTGCTGCCCGTCTGGTGGCCATTGTCGCTGTGATGTGTGGTGATGCTGCGGTGCGCTTGATAGGTAGGACTGGTCTTGTGGTATTTGCAGGGAGGGTTGTCAAAGTCGGGGCGGACTCCAAAGCAGCACTCCCGACCATCTCCGCAGGAATTGTAGAGCGCGACCCTATGTAACGTTAGCGATCAACCAACGACGATCAGACCAGCACTCGCATATCGCGACATCTATTGCACAACATGGGCTTCGAAAAAAGCGCCCGCCCATTGGCACGATGCCTGAAATGCACAAAGACCGACAGGCTATCACTGCCCATCCGCAGCTTCACCACCTCCCGCGCCGCCCTCCTGGAAACCACCACAACTGAGCCTGCCGCCGCCCAAGCACCGCCTCCACCTGCTGCCCTTAACCCGGAGCTCGTATCCAAGCCTTCTCAGGAGCGCCGTCTTGTCAGTGAGACTGGACAGCAACCTGTGGCTTCCCGCCGTCGCCGTCACATGCTCAAGCAGACGCAAAACATCCCGTTCGAGCAGCTGCCGTTCCAATGTTTCCAGGAGGCGCGCAAGATCTTGCAGGAGGACAGGCAGGAGAAGATCGAGGAGATCAAGATGCAGAGGGAGCGCATTGAGAAGTTGGAGGCCCAGCAGGTCGCGCCGCAGGATGAGAGTCACAAGGCCCACAGGCTGCGCAGCATGAGGGAGCGATTGGAGCACACGAAGATCTTGGCCGATATCAACGACCCGATTGTGAAGAAGACGTTTGAGGACAAGCAGGGTATGTCTTTGACCCTGTTGGTTTACTGTAAGACTTGCAAGGAACTAACAATGTCAATCCAGGTGACATGAACAAACCCATCTACCGCCATCTCGCCGACAAGAAATGGCGCAGCTACAAGCGAAAGTTGCTCGTGCAGCGTCTGACCCAGATGACCGTCGTCCCCGATGTCATGCCCGCCATCGACCCCGTCGTCTCCACATCACTCATGTTCGGCCGCCGCAAGGTGCAACACGGTGAGATTGTCGATTCTCGCGTCTCAGAAATAGCTCCCACGATCAAGATCCAGCCTTACGATGCGGGAGAGCGCCTATACACAATCGCCGTCATCGATCCCGATGTTCCCAACGTCGAGAAGGATAGCTACGACTTCCGATGCCACTACCTCGCGAGCAACATCCTCGTCTCGCCTACCACGACCATGGTGAAACTTGGTGAGTTGAGCGAGGAAAGCCAAGTCATCTTGCCTTGGTTAGCGCCTTACTCGCAAAAGGGTCTGCCCTACCAGCGTCTGGCGATCGTCATCATGGAGCAACCCGCACGCGAAGCAGCTGCAGATGCCACCGGTCCTCGATCGCAGGAGATCGACGTTGCGAAGATCAAGGCTGGAAAACGCTACACCAAGCGCAACAACTTCATCCTGCGATCTTTCGCCACAACCCAGCGTCTGGAGCCTGTAGGTGCGGATTTGTTCAGGACGACGTACGACGAGGGAACCGCTGGTGTTATGGAGCGCGCCGGTATTCAGGGCGGTGATGTCGAGTTCAAGAGGAAGAAGGTCGAGCCGCTGCCTTACAAGAGACTGAAGGGCAGCAGGTACAGATAGATGGTGTTTGTTGTCGGGAGGGGAAGACGAGTTTGTAAAGCATTTGTATATTATGTCAATCTACAGCGTCTGATCAGTCGTCTCAATCAGGGCGATATTCCACGTACTCGATCGTCTCAACTCCCGACTCAATGGACGTGCACGTGACGTTGCCTCTCCGCATTCGATTGCCATCTTGTTATAGCTAGTCCACCTAAATGTAAGCTACAAACCACTACCACAACTACCACAAGTACGGACAAAACACAACATGGCCTCAAAACACATCTCCCACGCGGGCAGCCCCATCAAAGCCCTCTACACCATCTTCGTCCAACCAACCCTCTCAACGAACCGCCAAAGACTCGCCCGCAACCTCCCAGCAGCACCACAGCAACACCTCACAACCCAAACCCGTTCTTTCGCCTGCACACCACGCCAGTATGCAGCAGCAGCAACAGGCGGCGGAACCTCCGGCAACAAAAGTGCCGCCCGCGCCCCCGAAGTCCGCACCCAGAAATGGAACGAAGAAATCACCGCCCGCATCATCCAGCTCGTCGACCCCGAAACAAAAACCCTCAGCGAGCGCGTAACCCGCTACGACGTCCTGCGCGACCTCGACCAAAAAACCCACCGCCTCGTCCAGCTCACGCCCGACGACCCCGAAAACCGCCACTTCGTCCCCGTCTGCAAGATCGTGAGCAAAAAGGAAGCGTACGAAACCGAAAAGAAAAAGAAGAACGCGCAGAAAGAGGTGAAACAAGCCGCTGCTAAAGAGAGGAGTGTCAAGACGCTGGAGCTGAACTGGGCGATTGACGGGAATGATTTGGCGCACCGGCTCGAGAAGGTTAGGGGGTTTTTGGAGGAGGGACGGAGGGTGGAGGTTGTTCTTGCTAGTAAGAAGAGGGGCCGGAAGGCTACGCTGGCGGAGTGTGAGGGGTTGCTGGGGAGGATAAGGGGGGTTGCGGATGGGGTTGGCGGGGCGAAGGTGTTGAAGGAGTTTGAGGGGAAGATGGGCGGGTTTGCTACTGTTGTTTATCAGGGGAGGGCGCCGGGGGTTGTTGTTGGGGGTGGTGGGGGGAAGGCGGCGAATGCTAAGAAAGAGGAAGCGGTGGAGTCCAGTGCTGAGGCTTGATCCAGGCGAGCATGGCGAACGACCTATTCTAGAATCTGGTTGTTTTGAGATGTTTGATATTTGCTCAGACCAGTAAAGGAAGGGATGAGATGTGTTTGGGACTCTCGCGGGCCGCTCGATTTCTGGCACACAGCTCTGTACACTACTACGAAGCTCGGATAGGTAACATTGATGTACAAGTGTAGAATATACGACCGCACGACTCGCGACTTTCTACGCTGTGTTACGCCTACGCCAAATAGGTGTTGATGAGAAAGCACAGAGAAACGAGAACCAAGCGAACGGCTGGAACATATCATCAAGAAATTCGTAACGCTACCCTAGAGAGACAGACAACTCGCCAAATCCTACATCACTAATACAAAATGATCGCTTTTCAAAATACCCTACGAACCTCTTCCAACCTCAGCAGAAGAATCGATACCACCTCTTCCAAGCCGGCCAAGACATCCTCTCGGCTCGCTCCTCTTCAAGAATCCTGGGCAAATCCATCTCGCGCGTGCCAGTAGTGATATCCATCGTAGCAGCGCGCTGGATAGAAGTCCTCTTCCAGAGCTTGAAACCAACATAAAACAGAAGAACAATCGGCGCAGCAAGGTAAGCCTTCCAGAAAGACAAGGCCTGCTCACCAGCGCTCATATCGCCATACCCAATCGGCCAAGCGCCGATCCAAAACTGCGCAATCAGCACAAGACAATTGAAAATAAGCCCAATGTAGGACCCGATGACTCCAGTCTGGGACTTGAACGCCAGCTCGCTCAAGCGGCGCCCTTGTTTCTTCCAGGCGGCCCGGAAGCGGATGTGGCACAGGCAGACGGAGAGCCAGGTCAGGATCAGGCTGAGGCCGCTGATGGCGAGCATCCAGGTGAAGGCTTCGGACTGGGCGTTGTCGCCGGCCGCGACGACGAAGCAGAGCAGGCCGAAGGCTGACGAGACGAGGATACTGACGAGCGGGCGGCCGGCGCGGTCGATGTAGCCGAAGGATTTGGGGGCCTGGCCTTGTTCGGCGAGCGCGGCGAGGGTGCGGGAGCTGGCGTAGATGGAGCTGTTGCCGACGGAGAGGACGGCGATGAGGATCACGGCGTTCATTACGCTGGGGAGGCCGGCGATTCCGGCTGGAGGGGGGGGTGTTAGTTAAGGTTTCTGCATTCTGTCGAACAGATGCTGACTTACCATCTCTGATAGCAATTACGAAAGGCGAAGCGTTGGCGTCCGAGTCGCTGCTTCCGAGAAGACGAGGGTCATTGTACGGAACCAGCAGTCCGGCGATAGTGAGCGAGACCATGTAGAACAGGAGGATGCGCCAGAAGACCTGCTTGATGGCTTTGGGCAGTTCGATCCTGGGGTTCTGCGTCTCGGCCGCCGCGAGACCGACGAGCTCGGTTCCTGAGAATGCAAAGGCTGCCGTGATGAACACGCTGCAGAGGCCTTTGAAGCCATTGTTGAAGGCTCCCGGCTCGTACCACGTCCGGGCACCGAGATAGCCACGGTCATCGCCGGGAACACCGCCGCAGTCAATGATGATGCCGAGGATGATGAAGGCAATCACGGCGATGACTTTGATGATCGAGAAGACGAATTCGGCTTCTCCGTATCCTGTTGTTCGAGTCAGAGGGGTTAATTCCTGATAGTTTGGGGTTGAATATTGCGCGTACCTTTGACACCAAACAGGTTGATCACGGTTATGGCCACGAAGAAGATCGTAACCCATACTGTAGGGTCGATGCCACGCGAGCCCTCCCAGAACGATATCGTGATCGATGCGGCGATGATTTCGAGCGGTAGGGACACTAGCCACAGCAGGGCGTAGTTCCATCCCATTGCGAAGCCCCAACTAGTCGAAGTCAGTATGATGACGGCGTAGCAACCACTTAAATCGATGTACTCACGCAGGATCGACGAAACGCGAAGCATGTGCCGCAAACGAACCAGCAACAGGGAACTGAACGGACAACTCTCCCAAAGCTTGCACCGTACAGTATATCATGCAGCCAACAAGAGCAAATCCAACGACAACAGCGCCTGGTCCTCCAGTCGAAAGAGCAGATCCAGAGCCAACGAACAGTCCAGTGCCGATAGAGCCTCCAATGGCAATCATTTGCAAATGGCGACTTTTGAGTCCTTGAGAGAGCTGGTCGGCCTGCTGCACATCGGCACTGTCCGCATCGCCGTCCGCAGTAATCTTCCCAGTTGACTTGACGTGGGCGAAAGAAGGAGCCGGTTTGAAAGAGTCGACGAAGCCTCCAAGTCCTTTGCGAGACGAAGATCCGCCATCCTCGGAGCCTCTGGCGTGGGTGGTGGTGGCTGTTGGAACGCTCTTGACGGGATAGCCCATCTCCGGGTTGTCCATGGCGGCGAGAGGTTGTGAGAGGAAAACGCGAGAATGCTCTCAGGTCCGCGATGCGAGCATGGGAGAGACTTTAATACGCAAAGCACGTTGAGTCTTTGAACAGTCTCAACTCTCAAGAGTCTGTGTCCTCTCGGCCCGTCGTGGTGCAATTGCACTACGACTGGGCGAAGTGGGTCGCATCTTGAGAGCCCTCCACAACCGTGACAAACAACCAACGGGGTCGAGCAGTCCTATGTGGACCTTGACCCTTCAACGTATTCGTACGCTGCTATTGTCATGATTTTCCCAATCGTTCTCTCGCTGTTCGTAGAGAGCTGTGAAACTGCATACTCTGGTGAGGTTGTCGTGGTTGTTTCTTTCTGCAAGTGATCGACAATGCATGCAAGCTCCGGGAAGAAAAAAAAAGCTTAAAAAAAGCTTGCCCTTGTCGATTTGGGTCGAGCCACCAGAATATTTCAAGGGTCTCTCGAATAATATAGAGCCGTGAGAAGCATTGGGGTTGGCGCCATCGATGGCGTGCTATATGTCGGTTACGGCTACTGGATGCGACCTGTCTCCGCATTCAATGTCGCCTGGAGTGGGAAAAAAAGACTGGGTAGCCCTCTTTCGAAGGCATGCAATACGCAGTAGCCTGCAGACATTGACCTCAACGACATATTAGCAGTGCAAGGAATACTGCTCGCATACTGAATGTATGCACATGCATCTCTGGCTTGAGGACCTTTGAGCCACCTCGATGGCATGTCGTCCGTCTTTTCGTACAGTAGCTGACATACCAGTTCGAAATCATCATCAAAGAGCGTGCACATCTTATGTGGGCGTTTCCACAGAGGTCCCCTTCCAAAGCTAGCCAGCCATATACTGATTTCAAGTCCTCAGAAAGAAAGCGTGTGGTCCTCTCTTGAGCATTGCAAATATCGGTAGAGGCCGATCTTCCACATAGCTTCCAGAACGTTGGCCCGGAGTACCTGGCGATCATATACCCATCGACATACGCTCATTGGGTCTTCGCATGTTACCTGGCACGTGGGGACTGGAACTGACTCCGATCGAGAAGTGCGGTTAAACGGTACTCCATATGTGCCATGTGCATGAAACGTGGTACCCGCTAACTCACTCGATAGATGGGTCTGCAGCCTTGAACTTTAGTGCATTGGACACCCGACTTCAGCGTGTTGATCACCGCTGGCAAGATTAGCATGCTTCTCGCTGGATATGGTTTAACCTGAGTGGGGAGTTCTGGATAGTTAGTAACTCGTAGGTAAATCGGGTTTGGTTGCGGTGACTCCATGGCAACTTCCAGATACCTTTTAGTATTCTGTTCTGGCGTATCTGCCTGAGACTCTCTCAACAATTCACAGCAAGCGAGATCAGTTCGATCTGTCGTGGAATCCTCCTTCAAAGTCTTCCAAGTCCCAAATAATGAATTATTTTTTGCTATAGTTTTAGTCCGGCCTTCCAGCGTCTCACACATATATCGTCTCTCGTACAAGTCGCTTCGTGTCAAAGAAAAAGCACACGTTTCACGCTGAACTGCTCGGCCTCACAATTCTGATGGAAAGAATAGAAGAACAGCTTTCGGAAAAGAAACCGCTGTTGCCAGATGCGGGTATATGTCGCTCCAAATCAAACGCCTAGGCCGTGGTCCTCCAGCCTGAATTAAAATTTCGCAAACATTCGGACGTGGTACTGTAACAGCTCCTGGAAGAAAGGAAGAATCAGGACATCTTTGCGGCACGGCGGACTCGATTTGACTTAGTATCCCAAGGCAATGTCTCCAAGACATGTGAGTATAAGAATGACGCTTCCACCCAAGTGTACCGCTCTCATCGGTATCAAAGAACCCGAATGACTCGGAGTCTTGGGTGGCACCTAGGATCCGAGAGGTGTCCTGCTCTGTTTTCACCTAGGAGTGTAGGAGATGGTCTCAGCGACTCATTATGAATCCCAAAGTCAAGGCCCCGTCGCGCCACCGCCGAAACCTTGGGTGTTGCTCGAGTGATGCGGCGGATTGTTTTGGGAGTTGAACGGCGGCCAGGTCGTCCACGGACCGCCCGAGTCTTGGGGCGCTTGAAATTGATCTGAACCCGTCGGCACCGGATACCCATTGACCGTATGTCCCAAAGGCGGTTGCTGTAGCTGGTAGGCAGACCGTTGGTCAGGCGAGTATGTGGTAGTCATTGGGGAGTGATTGGGCATCTGAGGACCATAGGCGGATGATGAGCGTTGCGATTGCATGTACTGGTCAATTTTCTCGACTTGGGCGCGTAGGCCTTTGCTCGCACCAGCAGTCGGCTGCAAGCCTGACTCGAGACCTTCCAGTAGATCCGCCATGGAGACCAAAGAGGAGCGCACACGCTGGTACGAGTCTTCTGTCAGGGAGCCCTCCATGATTGTCGCCAGGATGTGACCGACGCCACCCAGGTGGTAGACCAATGGAGCGCTAATCGAGGTCAGGAATCGCGGACAAATACTGTGAAGGCTGGTCAGGAGTTCCTCAGCCACAGCGCATTTCTGATGCACATCATGATTCGTGTCGACAGAGAACAGCGTCATGCGAACGAGCTGGAAGGTTGCCTGGATGTTCGCCGCCTGGAAGCCATAAAGGTCGTCGGCGACATTACCCGTGGCTCGAACCGAATAGTCACGGAACCGGTCCGGCAGCTGGTGATATAGCCGTAACACTCCCTCCATAACGGTCGTGCTGTTGAATCGATCCGGGACCAGCGAATGCAACACGTGGGACCTGTCCATCCTTGAACTTTGCTGGGAGCTTCGGACTCGCTTGACAGTGTGCTCCAAGACCCTGAACATATCCGTCGTGATATTCCAACCGCGAAGCCAGTTTCCCTCAGGGGTAGACAGGCATGATGTCGGTGTTATCTGTTCGTCGTCGACCTCTGATGGGTATCGCACATTTGCACTCATCTCTTGGAACTTCAACACCCCGTTGAACACCACCGCCGCCAAGACATCCAGATTGTACATCGACCAGTACAGGCGACGGCATTCCTCCTTCTCAGTCATAGGCATGGTCCTCGGCCATTGAGATTCGTCGTGGAACTGCTGCATCGCCGACAAGGTGCAGAAGTGCCCGAGATACTGGTGCATAGTCGCGATCTGTCCGTATTGTATCGCAGTCATCGCAAGCAGCCCACACGCGCGCAGATACCCGAGCCCCTGGGCTTTGTTGAAGTCTTTGGAGATGGCACACGCGGCGCCCGAGTGGAAGATTTCGGATTGTTTTTCGAGCCCATGCCTAGGGAGCTTTCGGTCGTCGATGAGGGCGCCATCTCGTGCTCGCGCTGAAGCTAGAGCGCAGGCTCCCATTACGGACGCGAAGAAGCCACGGTCGGAAAGATGATCTCGGTTTCGGATGCGCTCCCATAGTGTCGGTCCATGGAAGAGGGGATATATTGGATAAACGACATCCATGTAGATGTGTAGCAACCGCTCGATAGTATCTAGGCTTGCAAAGGCGAATGCACGCCATGAGACGAGATCATCGTCTAAGCTGCCCTCTCGCACTGATACAAAGGCACCTGTGTAGTCTGGTCCAGTGTTGTACGATCGGTCTGCGGGCCCAAGTCCGCCGTCAGAGGTGCCCTCGGTAGGCGACTTGGGCTTTGAAACGTGTCAGCGAGAGGAATGAGACGGAGGACGGGATTTATCCTCACCACTGATTGGCGCTGCTGGTGAGGAAGTATGTTCGGAGGAGTAGCGGCCTGTCCATGAGAGACTGACGGGTTGCGCCGGCGTCGTGAAGGTCGATTGTAGGTGCAGGCAACTCCAAAGTCGAAACAGTTCTGACACTGGACCTGAGCATTCTCGATGCTTGGCCGACAGCGGATGCTTCGGCGATGGCACAGATCGCAAGCCTGTGAAATGCGCTGAAGTTTTTTTGGCCGGTCTGAAGTCGCCGCGCCTTGTTGTGCCTGAGCTCCAGAAGCCGCTGACATGGCGGTCGCGACGATACAAGTCGCTAGAGTCTTTTGTGTTTTGCACGCGCCAGCCTTGTTGATTCAAGGAGGTGGGCGGCGACCCTGTTGCCCTGCAAGACGGCTAGATGGGTAAGTGAGCCAGCCGGTGGCGGGACCCAGGCTACTAGGTATAGGATAGCGTTTGGCGGTCGGTTTGCGTCTACAAAGGCGTACGCGTGCCGATGTGCGCGGAGGCGGGTATACAGATACAGATATGAGTGACGTGAGATGGAAGCATTGAATAGGGTGGGCTAGAGTGATGGATTCAGTCCGACGCAGAGTGGAAGGGTCACGAGCTTCGAGGCGGCGGCTACCCATGCTGCTGCAGACATGCCATACTTGATTGCAATCGCAATCGCAATGGCAATCGATCATCGACCATCGAATCTGGACTTTCCCTAGGAGGAGGTGGTGATTTTTGAGCGAGGGGGAGGAGTTTCCTCCGTGGTGGCGAGCCAATCACGGTGACAATAGGGTCCAGATCTGAGCAGACGCCGGAGCTGGCTGCTCTCGAGCAAGGGACCACAGATTTCGCAGACTCAGCCTCTCAGGCAGTTAGCTCGAGGGTGTCCGCCCGGCTCGGGGACTCGGTGCTCTGCCGTGTCTGCAATTCTGCATTCCTGCGTGCAATTCTCTCTGCAATCTCACCTGAAGCGTTTAAGCGTGTAGGCGAAGGGGCCAGGGCTTTCGGACAAGGCTTCCGGACAGGCACCGAAAGATAAACCACCACTCTGTTTCGTTTGCCTACCCTGCTAGGCGTCTGATCGGGATTTTGCTCTGAAAGGCGTGGGAGCGTGGCCATTGGTCTCGAAAGCGATACGGTCGTTGAGGCGAATATAGTGTGCCATAGACCTGGGAAATCATCGGCGCCAGTCCCGACGATAATCAGCAGCACGTGACTTGATTTTACTTTCTTCCCGTCGTGAGCATCTGCGGACGTGAAGACCGTTGCGTGTTGATGATGCAAGTTCATTAGTAGTCGTGAAGTCGGCGAAGAGCGCCGTCGCCGCGTCGGCAGGTCGGCTTGCATAAGGCTGTGCGTACGGCACACGGCCGGCACCCTCTTGAAGTCATCCAGTTTCTCCTACAACATCCTCAGGGACCGGTCAGGGTGTCTGTGGAGAGTACGGTTGTATTTTACACAGATACGGTACTGCACGCCAGAAGGGAATGACTTTCACTTGTCGATGACGTAGTTCAAGATGCAGTCATCAATGGAAGAAACTACCCTGCCAGGCTACAGGCTACAAGAAATGGCTTTGAACCACAATGCAAGCAAATAGCTTCGACCTCATTCACATCTCAAACCATGTTTCGTACACCGTATACGCTTACACCCGTCTAGCCAGCCTCACCAGCCACCTACTGTACATTAGTCACAAAAATCTGCTTTTAGCTGCATCGCCAGATCGACAGCCACGAGGCGAGAGGCGAGAGCCGCACGTCCGAGCTGCCATACAGTGTCCGCAAGCGAGTTGCATAGCCAAACCTTAACCATCATCATCCGATTGGCCGGTGACATGGATATGCCAATCGATTGACGGTATTTAAGGTTCAGAGCACTGTCCATATGCATCTCGCCTGCGGACACTGTACAGTACGGCCCAGATCCGGCACATGGCAACCTTTGTATGCAAAGCCACACACCCACTACATCCTGACCTTACTTAAGCGACATGTACACAGCACAGTAGTCAAGTCACTTCGGTGGACCCCTCCTACTTTGGCACACATGGACCTTGGACTCGCTAAGGCACACCACTCTACTTGAGTGGGGCTGACTCCGGAGCGGCTGGGCCAAAAAGATAGATGACAACTCACATTACGATTGATGGTCGATTTGGCGGTCGGCACCCTTCAATCGGACATGCACCGGGACAACCTTCAACCATGTCAATTTCGGCCGAGTCAGACGGGACGATGGATCTGAGCTAAAAATCATATCCTCCATAAATGACGTTCTTTTTACTTTCTTCGTGCTTAAATGCATACAGTATCTCTATTATTATTATCAAGTCGCGTGGCTGGGAACGAGCTCGGCAGCTGTCCGGGGGCTATCCAAGACCCGTTCTATGATCTGCCGTCATTTCCACGTGGCTTGGATCCACATACATGTCGTCTAGAGACGGCTCAAACGGGGTTCCTGCGTTCTCGGCCACGGAGGAGGGAGATGGGCAACGCCATAACTAAATGGTTGTACCGCTGTACTTGTGCCGTGGCGAACGGAACTCGGATCCGGATCTGAGGACTGTCGCTAATGCAGTCCTTTTCCAGCTGATGTCGCCCGGGTTTGGCGTTCAAGCGCACAATGTCGACGGAGACACCGTGTTGTAATATCGATTATTGCCTCTGGTCGTGAGTAAGCTGATCTGGTAGTCGGATCTAAATAGATAGGGTTGGCCTCTCGAGAACCCTTTTGTGGTCGGTCTTGTGATTGGACTCGGATATTCGTTCGACGAGCAGTTGGGTCGATGTCGGACTTATCTGAGTCGGATGAACTGTAAAACGCAACCAAGTGGCTTCGAGTATCCATACGGTGTCGACAAGTGTCCACCTCACAAAAACATCGGTCCGCAGCATTCCAGTGACCGAGGCAACTATCCACGACCACCCTACTGCGCCTTCTTCTGCCTCAACCCCTTGAGAACTTTCCTCCTCTGCGCCATCATGTGGGTGTACAACACGTAAGCGCCTGGCACATAGATAGCCAGCACAGCGTACAGAGCCCACGCCCACTCCTGACCCCAATGTCTGCGCGCAGGCGCAATAGCAGAGTACACCAGCCAGCACTCGCTAGAAATGCCCATTGGGTACAGGACGAAGAAGGTGTTGTAGCGGAGCCAGGTCAGCCAACTCGGGACGCCACCAAAGTGCAAGCTGTAGGCGAAGTAGCCGTAGCGGATGACTTCGGTAGCGCTCCAGGCGAGCAGCATGGTGGTGAAGGCGGGCGAGGCGGAGGTCGATTCGGGGAGGTTGAAGGCGATGCCCCAGACTAGGAGGAAGCGCGAGGCGACTTGCATGAGGGTGGTGAGGAGGGGAGCGCGCACGACGCCTGTGTGGGAATGATGTTAGCTTTGGTTTGAAGTATTGGATTCAAGGATGTAGACCACGTACCCAGCGCAGCGTGCGCGACCTCCAACAACGCCGCCGTCTGCACATAACGGACATTCTCATCCGCACCCGCGAACACCTTCTCCCATCCACCACCAACCGTCAAGATCAATACGACGCTCCAGAACACTCGCAGCCAGAGGACAGCCGACACCAGATTGTAGAGCGTGAGGTACTGCGTGCGAAGAGTCTTCTTTTGGGCCACTGGTGCAGGCGGGCGCTGGGAATCGGAAGGGCGGTCCATTTTTGAGTTGGTGTAGGTGATGGTCCAAGGATGCTGTACAGAACAATTCGAGAGGGAAATGTGTTTGGAGCTTTGAATTCGGGGATGAAGTCCGGGGGAGCTCACTTCGTTTCAGGGTCCAAAGAGACGAACACCTTCCCAACACGACAACTCTGCTTCACAAGGCAGACACGACATGTCAGTGTATAGATCAGAAAGCGGCCTCCCGTTAGCGTCCAAGATCCCGTTCCAACCACACCGCGTCTCATGAAGCCTGACCTGAAGATCGATCTTTCCCGGGGCTCTTCACGAGGAAGGCACGGGAGTGTCAGTGAATGATCAAAAAAAAAAGCAGCCTCCCGTTAGCGCCAGAAGATCCCGCTCCTATCACATTGCGTCTCAAAGTTGGCACGTCTCGCCTTGTGAAAGTCAATTTTCGACCTTCAAGATGCAACCAACCGACTGACTGTATACAGAGACAAAAAGGACAAAAACATACAACAGGCCGGATTCCCAGATGGTCACCCACTCTAGTACTAGTCGCACGGTTCAGTGCTGATGTTTGGCAGCGCGGACGGCATGCACAGTTCTCACTGACCTATGGACG
>QZFA01000163.1:0-67924 GCA_003614995.1 Cladosporium phlei
AGATATCGTATTACGTATAAGGTTATAGGATTATTGGACTAACCCATAAGGGGGGGGATAACGTCTATCTTCTCCGGCGTAATATTAAGTCTTAAAAACTAACGAAGAAATTAGATATAGTTAAACTCGGACTATTTAAGATTCTTAGATAAAAAGGACCGGTTAACTACGAACTAGAACTCCTAAAGAAGATATATATCCTTCTAACCTTCTACGTATCCTTACTAGAACTAGTAATACTAGACGTTACGCTAGAATAAGATATCCGGGACATTAGCGAAGAAATATAAGAACCTATCTATAAAGTCGAAACGATTCTAGATATAAAACTAGAAAACGGTTAGCGGAAGTACCTCGTTAAGTAGATAGGGTATAACTCTACCGAAAACACCTAGGAACTAAGGTCGAGTTTTAACTTATTAAAACCGATTAAGGACTTCCTCGTAAGGTTATAAGGGTACGTAAGCTAGAAGGCTCTCGAGTAGTTAGGGATCTAGAGTATTCTCTTAGAACCTATTAGGAATATCCTCTAACGTACCCTAAGTAGAAGGCGATAACTAAAGAGTAAGACCCTCCGAAGGCGTATTAAGAGGTAAGGTTTCTTAACCCTCCTAAGCGTCTAACTCTTCTAGCGCCCGAGATTCTATAGCGATAGCCTCCGTAGTACGACGGGCTTAAGTTTCTATTTCTCCTTAGTAAGACGACGGAACTCGGGCTAAGTTACTTTAACGTCGTACTACTAGTTTTAGCGGTTATAGTAGTTATACTTTCCGGAGCGAAGGTAAACCTTATATACGCGGTTATGTTTCGTATAGCTACTATATTTCTAAACTATAGTATCTCTAAAGTTATCGAGGAAGTCGGCGAGTTCGAGACGTCGGGTAGTACTATTACGAGTACGGATAGTAGGTATCTTAAGAATCTATAATAACGAATAAAACCTAAGGTACGAGACCCTCTTATTAAAGCTCGAGGGACCGAGCTAGACCTAGGAGGGGATTATATAATAAAACCTAGACGGACGACTACGCCGCGGGCGTAGGCGTCGCCGCCCGCTATAAGCGAGCCGGTACGTAATAATAGAGTACGGGTTATATAACCTATAGGCTACTCTACTATAGACTACTCTACTACTCTATTACTCTATATACTCTACTACTCTATAGATATAGAGTAGAGTATAGGAATCTACGAGTCTCCTTAGTATAAACTCTATTACTCTATATACTCTACTACTCTATAGATATAGAGTAGAGTATAGGAACCTACGAGTCTCCTTAGTATATAGGATAGTTAGTTTCTATCTTTTATAGGAGCCTCGTACTTAACTTATATATCGAAGTTAGTAATTATAATAAACCGTATTTATTATACTAACTACTTCTTCCCCTACCTTTATTAACCCTTAGTTTAACCCGATTAACCCCTTCGGTATTCTAACCCCGTTATAATATACTATTATCTAATAATAATATATTTAATATATATTCTAGATAATAGTTAATAGACTATATATATATATAGAATATTATAACTTATAAGAGCTTTATATCTATCTATTTTAGAAAGATCTATATCTATTAAGTTATTATAGATTAACTAGATAGTTATAGAAGTATAGCTATATAGTATATATTAATAAGAAAGTAGAATAGAGCTAGATAGTATAGTATACTAGTTTAAAGCTTATATATAGTCTATATTATTTTAAACTCTCTATATATTCTATTAACTAATAATACTAGTAGCCCGTAGGCATAACACCTTACACAGGTTACCTTAGCAGACCGGCAGTCTATAAAAGCGTGCTTCTTCGTGCACTTCTATAGGAACATCATCGATTATTATACTTACTTTCCTACTAACACCTTTGCCTATAGCTATTGTGATTATGAAGATTAACCTCCACTATTACCTATCTAAGGATACGCCCTTAGCAGAGCTAATTACTGCATAATGTACGACCTTAGTATACCTTAGTTATGTGTTTGTGTTATGTTATCCACCTATTAATACTTTTTAGTTTATTATTACTTTATATAAGAGTCTATAGTAACTATCTTATCTTAGAGATAATACTAATATATCTAGTCTACTTAAGTTAAGTTCTAATTATCTATAATATACTAAACTTTCTACTTTCTAATACTCTTAAATAATTCTAAGTCTTATTATAAAACTTTCTATTATAGTATTACTAGTAAATAAATAAGATACTAAGATATTAAGCTAATTAATAAGCTTATTAAATAAGTTAAGCTAACTATTAGTTTAAATAAATAAGATAAATATATTTAAACTCTTAAGATCTTAATAAGTCTTATTAGTAAGATATTATATAACTAAATTATATTTTATATAATAAATATAGACTTTATATAACTAAAAGTATAGGTATATAATATTATATAACTCTAGACTAGTAAGTACTTATTCTAATTAGAAAAGAATATAGTACTAAGATCTTTATATTAAGAATTAAGATAAAATAAGATAACTTTCTAGTTTATTAAATAAATAAGATAAAATATACTAGTTATTAAATAAAATAAAATAAGATTCTAATCTTATTTATTTTATTTATTAGTAATACTACTTCTTTACTAGTTTTATAATTATAATACTTATTAGATCTACTATTATAAGGAACTATAATATTAGTATTAACTACTATAGATATACTCTTCTTAAAATTAGTATAGTTTAGTAAATATATTCTTAAGTAGTATTAGCTAATAGTATTAAGATAACTATTATAAAAAGATTAACTTAGTATATATAGTAAATATACTAGTATTACGGACCGCGAAGCGCTAGCTTTAGGATTAGCTACTACTATCCCTATAGGATATATAGCTTACTTACGTAATAGTAATTAGGATTACCGTACGTAAGAATAAGTAGTTACGTACGTAACCGTAATACTTAAGGTACTTACGGGTAAGTAGAGTAATACTTACCTAGGTATAAGTAATCTAAGTAATTACTCTACGAGTCTCCTTAGTATATAGGATAGTTAGGTTTCTATCTTTCCTAGGAGCCTCGTACTTAACTTATATATCGAGAGTAGTAATTATAACGGACCGTATTTACTATACTAACTACTTCTTCCCCTACCTTTATTAACCCTTAGTTTAACCCGATAAATACCTTCGGTATTCTACCCCCGTTATAACTAGATCTAATAGGCTTTTTAGCTAGATATCTCTATATGTTATTATCTTTATTCTTGTAAGGATCATTCCTAGGAGCCTCGTACTTAACTTATATATCGAGAGTAGTAATTATAACGGACCGTATTTACTATACTAACTACTTCTTCCCCTACCTTTATTAACCCTTAGTTTAACCCGATAAATACCTTCGGTATTCTACCCCGTTATATCTTAGTATATAATATTATATCTTAAGATAGATATTATACTTAGTATTAGAGTTAGAATTATTTTTCTATTTTTCTATTATTTAAAGATAACTTCTTATTCTAAGTAAAACTTAAAAAATAATACTAAAAAATATCTTCTACTAATCCTTATTAAGTCTTATTAATTAATAGGCTTAATAAGCCTTAAATATAGCTTAATTAATATAGAAATATAGTATTTAAGTACTTAACTAATAAGGATTTTACTTAAGCTTATTAAGCTAAGCTTATTAAGTATCTTAACTATTATAAAGACTAGAAATTATATAGCTATCTAATTAATCTATAGATAGAAGTAGTATTATCGTTTCTCTTAATTAATTTAGATAATTAATAAATAGATTATTATAGTCTCTATTCGAATACTAATACTAGTAGATCTTACTTTTATTTCTTTTCTTCTCTAGTTATATCTTAATACTTAAATACTTCTTACTATATATTCCGAAATCGTTTATTATCTATACTATCGGATTATTTATAAGTCTAGTAGACAATAACTCTTAATTCTATATTATTAAAAGTAGTACTATCTATAGAGCTTAATATAAAGATTTAAAGAGTAATTAGAGTAAGTATATATTAGGGTTCTTAGAAATCTATCGATCTATATTCTAATATTAGTATATTTAGAACTATATAGTACTAGACTAGATTAATTCTTAAGGTTAATTATTACTTCTACTTCTACTATAAAGATAAGAAGCTAGACTAGAGAAAAGAGTAATAAGAGTAGTAAGAGTAAATATATAGTAGCTAAGATATAGAGTAGACTTAGTAGAGATATTATTTATATTTATTAAGATCTCTATATAGAGGTATTTCCCTAAAGAAGCTATTAGTATAATTACTTCTATATATATTATAATAAACTCTTTAATAAAGATAGTAGATAGTACTCTAGAATATTCGTCTAGGCCTTAGTAATATTATACTACTATCTAGAGATATAATTATATCCTCTCTATAAGCTATACTAGGTTACGACTACTACTCTATATAAGCTAACCTTCTAGATAACCTATATACTTCTATTAAGTTAAACCTCTAGAGTAGCTAGTAATTAAGTAACTACTAATCTAGCTTTTAAAGTTAGTTAGTTACTCTAGTAAGATCGGATTAATTAGTTAGTTACATTAATTATAAAGGATTAGTTAGTTAGTTAGATAGATTATAAAGTATACTACTACTAATATAAGTATAAATCTTATTATTTTACTAACCTATTTAAAGTTAATTATCTTTATAACTATATTACCTTTTAAGAAGCTATATAGCTAAGGTTATTACTCTTATCGTATAGATAAAGTTAACTAAAGAGATACTAAATTAGAGTAGTAGTTAAGCTAAAATACTAGCTAAGAGCTAGCCTATATATTTATCGATTTAAGAAGTTATAAAGTACTTAGATCTAAGCTAAATTAATATCTCTTATAAGATATCTCTTATAAGACTTATAACTCTATAAAGCCGCTTAATAAAGCCTTCTAAGTACTATTTATACTAACTCTTATAGTAATCTTTACTTCTTAAGCTCTCTATTATAATCTATACTTTTATAGATACTTACTACTATATTATTAGTATACTACTATACTATATACTATAAGAAGGTTATAGGAGTTATTAAATCGATACTACTATATTATATACTATAAGGAGATTATAGAAGTTATTAGATTAGTACTACTATATAGTAAGAAGATTATAGAAGTTATAAGTACTAGTACTACTATATAGTAAGAAGATTATTAGAGTTATAAGATTATACTATATATAGTAAGATTAACTTATTAGTAGTTACTTATACTATAAATAGAGGTATTAAATAGCCTATACTAGCTATACCTATATATAAAGTTACTTCTTATTAACTATATTACTAGTAATACTAAAAAGATACTTATTAGTAGTAGTACTAGTAGAAGCTATAAGGTAGGTAAAAGTAAGATACTTAAGTATAGAGTAATCCTATTAGTAAGCGACCTACTACTCTAATAGATCTATATTAAACTAAATAGGTTTTTTAGCTATAAATTACTATAGGTTATTATCTTTATTCTTATAAGAGCTTAAGAGTCTATTATAGATATTAAAGTTATCTAACTCTATATAATTAAACCTTACTAGTACTAGTATAGGCCTACTATACTTCTTCTTTATACCTAGATATATATTATAGATAACTACTAGAGCTCTATTATAGTTAGTATTAAGATCGTTCTCGTATAGGTATAAGACATTCTTAAGAAGTATAGTATACTCGATTATTAGATAGATACTATTCTACTAGATACTTCTATTTATAATAACTTAGTAGATCTTCTTAGTTAGTAAGTCCTTAGAGTTATTAGTATTAGTACTATACTACTTACTTTCGAATAGAGACTAGTAGCTAGTATTATACTTAATATAAAGGATAGTATTATAAAGCTTCCTAATAGAACCCTTTATATACTATATCTTAAGTTTAGAGATATTATTACTACAATTTATTACTACTTTAAAGAAGCTAACTCTAGTTATTATTTAGAAAGATTATAAGGTATCTTTAAGGTAATTACTATTAATACTATAGAGGATTACCTTATATATAAGGTTATAGATATAGCTAATATAGCGAAGCTACTATATTACCTTATTATAGTAGTACTATAGCTATATATCTATAAGGACCTTTAGAACCTTATTATTATTTATAGTATTATTAGTAATAAAGTAGTCTATTTCTATAACTAAGAAGTCTCTTAATATAGTAAAGAGATAATTAGCTATATTAGTACTAGTATAAGAGCTAAGTATATTATATAGCCTAAGTACTACTATATAGTACTAGTAGTTCTTATTAAGATAGTAAGTAATAATACTAAGTAGCTTAAGAACTTTATTATTTATCTTCTATCTATTAAAGAAGATAATAAGACTAGAGGTCTACTATATAAGAGACTTACTTACTATAACTTTAGTATTCTTATAAGTCTTAAGTATCTACTTATAAGTTATTATATAAGAAGTAAATAGTATCTCTACTATATATAGGTTCTTAAAAGCTAGTAGTTTATTATAGTAGGTAGATAATACCTTATAAAGAGATATACTACTATAAATAACCTATCGGATATAGACTAACTTCTATCTACTATAGCCGAATACTATATTATAAACCTATTTCTACTAGCTCTATACTTCTTATAGATTATACCTCTTATACTTCTTCGATATAGGTAAGTATTATTTACTATACTAATTAAATAGATATACGTACTCTAGATAGTTAATTATCTTAGTAGTATTCTTAGATACTAGTAGTAGATAATAGAATAAAGAGTAGTAGATAGTCGAACTATAGTAGGTCTTATAGAGCTAGTATTATAGTATATAGCTATTAACCTTCTTACCTATAGTATAGTCTTAGCTCTAAACCTATAACCTAGGTAGTTTATTAGTAGGAGAAAGTAGTATATAGTTAGAAAGTTAGTATAGTTTAATAAGAAATCTATCTATTATTCTATATATCTTATATATAGTAAATAGACTAAATTATATATAAATAATTATTAGATTCTCTAGTTTAGAGGTTAAATTAGAGGTTATAATATTACTTAGGTCTATACTAGTATTAGTTAGTACTTTCCTAAGTTTTTTAAAGATACTTTAATCTTATATATTATATTCTAATTATAGCGAAACTAGAAGTACCGGATTACCTAATACAGTAATCTAGAGCTAAGGATTAGGGTTAGGGTAGGTTTTTAGCCTTTTTTAACTAAGTTATTATCTATTTTTTATAAAGTAAAACACCTCCTTTACTAAATATAACCCTACTAACTAATCTATCTAACTACCTAACTAATTCACAGCTATATAGATTAGATTGATTACAAACGGGAGGTTAATAGATTAGTTATGAAGATCTAATTAACCAATCCAATCTGATTGTTTAGGGTTGATTACTAGCCACCCTGTGAACCTCCCCCTAGCTACTCTCTACTCCCGTCATTCAGCGCTACAGATCAACGCCGACTACTCCCTCTCTCGAAAAAAACCGCAAACAACATGAAAATCTCGACGGCATCGTTTGCACTAGCAATGCTTGCCGAGATGGCTGCCGCCAGGTGGTGCACGCGAGGTCTCGATTAATGCGGAAGAACCCTCAAGGCCATCGGTACGACCTCCAACCTACCGCTTTCCCTCCGACAATGCGTTTATTGACACTGCCTAGGCGACTACCAGGGGGATATCGAAAGGGAATGCGACTATACCCAACATGACTGTGAGGGTTCCAAAGGGGACGACTATCTGTTCAGTTGCCAGAACCGCATCGGAGGCGCCATAACCATGCAGACGTTTTGTGTCGCAGGTTGCCTCAATGGTGGGGAGGGGAAGAGCGACAAATGTTCCACCAAGTTCCAGTGATCGAGGTTTCTGCGTTGACGAGACGGTTTCTTCATGGGCGATGCTGTCCGGCTCGGTTGCGGCGGCGTCTTCGTTCCGGACTGCTGGAGCGGAGCTTGAGTGGCGGGCTGGGTTGTCTCTATCGTTAGGTATTCCAGATGAATATATGGTTCCTTTCGTGACTCTAGCTAAGACTCGTTCTTCAACTTGTTTTGTCTAGCGCATCGCGTGATGTGAATCGAAACACTCGTGTTCATTTGTCGGATACTGGCGAGAGTCAGGGACGAAGAGATGGAGTTCACAGTCTAGTTTTCAAAGTTAGTGAGAGTGCCGGGAGTGTGACTATGAGGCAGCAAAGGTGCAGGTTGATAACGCTGCCTGAATATAATCTTCATACAAGTGTGTCTCCTCAAACCGGTTGCATACAACGGGGTCTTGAAACTCTGTAGACTGTAATTGCCTCTTCCAGTGCGATCTGCATTCAAGTCTTCGCTGAGCAGGTGATGTCCGAAGGAGGGAAGTCTTGTGCAGATGGAAGACTTGGTCGTTGTTGGTACTCACTTTTGTGGCAGCAGTATGTGTCCGGATCGATGTGTTATCTAACGAACCTTTAAGCTTTGCGTCGTGAGCCTCTCCATGGGTAACTGTGTAGGCTGTTGTCGCGATGTTCCGGACGACATGTTGTCACGGAAACTCGCTGGTGGGGAAGGTCAAGCTCCTCTCCAAGACAATGATATCCCCGAGCTCCAAGGCCGTTCGTAGATGCGGACGACACGTAGCGGACGACGATTACCTTTTCGAATCCCATTGGGAAACGTCGAACGGATAGGTAAGCACTTGAGCGAGTAAATTCAATTCCAGACAACATGCCAAGATGTTCTGTAATGCCACACATGCATTTCCGTGTGTGTTGTCCATACAAACCCTTGCTGTAGGTAAGAAGCCTTGTTGTCGCACGACACGGTAAGCATCATCGAAGCCCGTCATGATGATATAGACTCGTCTGCTTTGGCAACGGTGAGAAAATTTGACCTTCCGCAGCTGTCCGGTATATCACCCTCAGGTGGGTGATGAGAAGGTTCAGTATTCCGGATGCTGCCGATGCTGGCATTGAAAGCGTTAACACCTCTGACCTTACTCTCTTGCTCTCATTCCTCTCTACATCACCCAAGGCAAAAGCCCAACATCTCCAGACCCTCCCTCCATCCACCCACAATCACAATGAAACTCTCGCTCGCCGCCTCCCTGACGCTGCTCGCCGGAATCGCCGTCGCCAGGGATTGTTCTGCCGGCTACAACTACTGTGGAAGCACGTTGAACAGGATCGGTATGCAGCTGCCAAGTATGACGACTTCCGGGATGCATTTGCTGACGCCAGAGCGAAGGTGACAACAAATACCAGTGGTCCATGGAACAGGCATGCAAGTTCGCCGACAAGGAATGCTTAGGCGATGAGGTCAACGATCACCTTTTCTCGTGTCGCCTTCAGGGGCGTCAACACGAGTTCAGAGTGCTCAAGGAATGCCAGAATGGTTGCTGGGATCGTGGGTTTGGGAAGGACGATAAATGTCGCGATTGAGGCGGGTTGCCCGGGAGGCTGGGGGGTTGTTGAGGATTGGAAGTGATGGGGGCAATTGTGGGGGTCTTGGACTGTTGGACAAGTTGATGGCAGTTAGTTGAGAAACTTGAGTTCTGTCGGAAATGAAAGTGTGGTGTTTCTCATGCGATTCGGAAGACGTGGCGGTCGATACTTTTCGTGTCTGCGGTGCCACCTGCCAAGAGGTAGAGCGGCTCGGAACGATGTGGCTGCACGGCTGTCGGGATATTTCCCAGTCCGATGTCTCTTCCTCCAAGTCGTCCGCTAGTATCCTCGGACTTCGTTTCAGCCGGTGCCGTGTTTGATACACAGTCCCTTGGTCATGTCGTTGATTCCAGCCATCACGGTAGGTACTTAACTTGACCATGTACAGCCTCTCGACGCCTCGAGTTGCGGCCGACTTGGACAAACAGCTCCTTCTGGATATCAGGACCCTCTAACGATCAACGCTTCGTGGCATTCTCTACGGCCACTTTGCACAAACTCATCGAAACATTCCACTCAACAAGTCCTGTTTCATCTTGCCAGAAACACCATGTCCTCACAGCAGTGGCGACCCGGCAAGCGAGTCATAATCATAGGCGGCGGCCCGGGGTCCATCTCCACCGCACTCGCCTTCCTCGCCCGCGGCTTTGACGTCCGCATCTTCGAAAGGCAGCCAGAGTGCAAGGCCATCGGAGGGGCAGTCCTGCTGTCAGTCCCCGTACTGGCAATCTTACGCTCATACGGCATCGACCTGGACAACTTTGGGTCCAAAACCGTCACGTACTTCAAGAACAAAGACGGGGCCACGCGGGTGAAGCTTCCGTTCAACGCCAAGGTCAACCAGAAGATGGGCATCGACGGCTGGCATTATGGGATGCTGCGGTCTAATGCTTTCAAGAAGATGCTTGATCTCGTACCGGATGGCGTTGTCAAGACGGGCCATGAGTTTGTCGAGTACGTCGAGTGCGGAGACTCTATCGAGGCCAAGTTTGCCAACGGAGAATCGGTGGTGGGTGATATTCTTGTTGGCGCAGATGGTATACGCTCTGGTGTATCTCAACAAGCCTTCGGACCCGCGCCACTCTTCCACACCGGTATCAGACTGTACCTTGCCTGGTGCGAGTTCATCCCAGACATTCCACCGGAGTACGGCTTCATCTCCCACAACTGGCAGTACCAGGCCAGCTTCTTCCCCATGGTCCATGATGGGAAACCTGGCTTCGAGTGGTGGGTCGTCGAGCCCTCGTGGGAGAACAAGCCTGTTCCGTCGGACGTGAAGAGCCACCTGACCGACATCCTCAAAGACTGGGCGCAGCCAATGCCGCGCTTCCTGGAAGCCACCGACTTCGACACCCAAGTCTACCGCTGGGAGATCTACAACCGACCCTCCATGAAGAAATGGTCTAAAGGCCGCGTCGTCTGCGTCGGCGATGCCGTCCACCCGGTCTCGCCGTATGCGGCGTATGGAATGGGCATGGCTATTGAAGATGGTTATTACCTGGCCAAGTACCTCGACGGCGTCGATCTTCGCGACAAGGCTGCGGTGGCTGCGGGCTTCGGGCTGTATGAGCAGAAGCGTGTCGATTACGTCAACCACAATATGGAGTTTGCTCGCTTTCTTGGTCGGGTCTTTCATTCTTTGCCTTGGCCGCTTGCCTGGGCGAGGGACATGGTGCTCGATTACACGCCGTTTCTCGCGTACTTTCTGTCGGATGGCTACTTGCGGAAAGCGGAGGACGAGACGATGGGTTTGACGGAGCTTCATGTGAGCTGAGAGGCTGGCTAATTGTTTGTTCAACAAGGGCTCCTGATTCTCACAGATACCGACACTGCTCGAAGTATGTGGAGCTGAGTTGAGACGTCTATAACATTCGCGTCCAGCACGTTACATTGTCCTCTCTTCTCCGCTCGGGGAACCACTCCGAAATACCTAGATCAACCCAGCTACATGACCCTGCTCCTGTTCAATAAGATCGCCCCGGATTTATAGCTCGGGGAGCCGGACCTACATCGTGTGGGGTAGCAGCAAGAGCTCATCTGTGGCCCTGCCATTATTGCTGTCCCTGCATCTTCATCTGATCCTTCGTGATGTGCTGCATTGGTTTGAGATGCCGCTTCCGCGTGCCGAAGTCAGTCTGTGTTGCCCTGCAGGCCACCGGTGATCAATGGACTTGTCTCCGCAAGGCCGCAGAGAGTTCTGTTTGACATTGGCATATATTTACCTGGGCAGCTCTCTGCGTGATTCACGGACGACGCTGCAAGCTTCTTACCACCACGTCCAGTTCTTCAGCACCCACAGTGCCACAGACCCCAACATGTCCTCCTCAAACACCGTCCCCCTCTGGCTAGACGGCCAAGAAGTCGTCACATCCTCCACCTTCGACGTCACCTCGCCCAACACCGGCGAAGTCCTCTACAAGTGCTCTGCAGCCTCGACAGCCGACGCCGAGAAAGCAATCCAGTCTGCCTCTGCTGCTCAAGAGGCGTGGGCAGCTACACACCCTACCGAACGACGAGACATCTTCCTGCGAGCCGCGGAGATCCTGCTCAAGCGCAAAGATGAGCTGTACAAGTACTCGAACGAAGAGACCGGTGCAGTCGAGTCGATGTTCGGCTTCGAGTGGATGCTTGCGGTCGAGAGCTGCAAGAGTGTTGCTGGATTACTGCCCATAGCCAGCAAAGGCGCGGTCCCCAACCCCCTCGGAGATGGAAAATCAGCCATGGTGCTGCGTGAGCCGTATGGCGTTATCCTGGCAATTGCACCGTGGAATGCACCCTACGGTCTCGGCTTCAGAGCCTGTCTCGGCCCTCTCGCGATGGGCAATACCGTCGTCCTCAAGGGCGCCGAAGCCAGCCCCAGATGTTACTGGGCCATCGCCTCCGTCTTGCACGAAGCCGGGCTGCCCAAAGGGTGCCTCAACACCATTATTCACCGGCCCCAAGACGCTGCCGAAGTGACATCTGCGATCATCTCCGCGCCCGCCGTACGCAAGATCAATTTCACCGGCAGCACCATCACCGGCTCCATCATCGCAAGCCAAGCTGCCAAACTCCTGAAGCCCACCCTGATGGAACTCGGCGGCAAAGCGCCCACCATCGTCTGCGAAGACGCCGATCTCCAACAAGCCGCACTGGGATGCGCCCTGGGCGCTTTCTTGCACGCAGGGCAAATCTGCATGTCGACGGAGCGGATCATCGTGCACGAAAAGATCGCAGAGGCTTTCAAAGAAGCTCTCAAGCCCACGATGAACCAGGTGTTTGGCGAGAACACCAGCTTGACGCTGATCGGCGAGGTGCCTGTTCGCAAGAACAAGGATCTCCTCAAGGATGCCATCGGCAAAGGCGCCAATGTGGTCCACGGAGACGTATCGCACAATGCTGATGTGAAGAGCGCGATGCAGCCCGTTGTCGTCGAGAAAGTGACGAAAGAAATGGACCTCTTCAACACCGAGTCCTTTGGGCCGACGGTGTCTCTCTACACCGTGCCGTCCGACGAAGCGGCGATCGAGCTTGCTAATGATACTGACTACGGTCTTTCTGCGGCTGTTTACACTGAGGATCTCAGGAGGGGTCTCCGGATCGCGAAGAAGATCAAGTCGGGAGCTGTTCACATCAACAACATGAGCGTCCATGACGAAAGTGCATTACCGCATGGAGGATTCAAGAGTAGTGGGTATGGGCGGTTCAATGGGCTTGAGGGGCTGGACGAGTGGGTGCAGACGAAGACGATTACTTGGAAGGACTGATGAACGACCGGACAGCAATGTTATTGATATCGATACTGCTATGCAAAAATGATCTTCTCACGATTAGGAGCCAGCTTCGGCAATACTCGTCCATGCACCTACACTGCCACCTCCAAGCAGAGTAGTGCCTGGTGAGGCTTGCGTGTGTGTATCGATTTGTTGTTGCTGGCCAGGAGTTTCGGCGCAAGAGCCCCATCCTCCACCTCCAGGTCTGTCATTGGTCGTCAGCAAAATTCCAGCTTTTTCAATGGTGACAACTCACGTGTGAATAACAATCCGCTCCCCAGGCTGAACCTGCAGCTCCATCTTCCCGCCAATATTGATAACGCTCTCAGTCCCATCCAGCTCCTTCTTGACATACAAATTGAGGCCTGCTTTGCCAGGCCCACCACCAGCCATGCCGTACGGCCGGAAGACACGGCGCTCGCTCAGCATCGAGGCAGAGACGGCTTCCCTGAACTCCATCTCGCGGATGACGCCGTTGCCTCCGCGATACTTGCCTAATCCACCCGAGCCCTGCCGGATAGAAAACTGGCGAAGAATGATGGGATAGCGCAGCTCGTACACCTCCGGATCGGTGATGCGGGTATTAGTCATGTGTACGTGCACGCCAGAAGTGCCGTGCCAGGTTGGACCAGCCCCGGAGCCTCCGCAGATCGTCTCGCCGACTCCGTAGCCGAGAGTCTCTCTGCCGTCGGCGTCCTGCCCTCCTGTGCCAAAGGACAGGATGTTGCAGCAGCCCTGTGAAGCAGCGCAGGCTCCGAAGGCGCCGAGGACCACGTCGGTGATGCGTTGCGAGGTGATGGGGTTGCCTGCGCAGACTGCGGCGTTGCCGGAAGGGTTGAGGAGAGTGCGTTCGGGGATGACAACTGTCACTGGAGCCAAGCATCCCTGGTTCAAGGGAATGTCGCTGTTGATCAAGGCACGCAGCGAATAGATGATCGCGGAGTGCGCAATTGCCTTTGGCGCGTTGAGGCAGTTGAACGTCTCCCTGCCGGTGCCTGTAAAATCGAACACGGCGTCCCCGGAAGCGGCGTCTACTGCGATGCTCAAGCGAATTTCAGTCCCGTCGTCCATGAAGTCGGAGAATGTGAGTGGCTGGCCTTGCTGCTTGGCTCCGATTTTTCTCAAGAAGCTTCGAACTGCGACCTCGGCGTTGCTGTTGATGGCCCGCATGTAGAAATGCACCACTTTCAACCCGTACTCATCGACCAAAGCATTGATCAGATGGGCACCTCGTTGGTTCGCGGCAATTGCTGCGTGGAGATCGGAGACATTGTCTCTGTATGTTCGCGTCCCACTGCAGCCGGGGAACTGTGAAGGCTCGTCGAATAAGAATTTCCGCACGCGGTCTTCGTCAAATTTGCCCTGTGAGACAATCTTGAAGCCCATAGTCATGGCGCCTTCTTCGTACAGTCTTCGGCTGTCAGAGGGCATCGATCCAGGGTGTGTGCCGCCTATTTCGGCATGGTGTCCACGAGAAGCCACGTAGAAGATGATCTCTTTGCCGTCATCGTCCCACACTGGCGATATAATCGTGATGTCTGGAAGATGAGTCCCGCCCGCGAGTGGGTGATTGGTGCAAAGTTGGTCTCCGGGCTTCAATTGACGCTTCAGCAGATCATGCTGATACCGAACGGCATATTCCATGGATCCGAGATGTACTGGTACGTGCGGAGCGTTTGCGACAAGCCTGCCATCGGGCGCAAAGACGGCACACGAGAAATCGAGGCGCTCTTTGATATTGGTCGACACCGACGTCTTCTGGAAGATACGGCCCATTTGCTCGGCGATCGCCATGAATCGGTGGCCGAAGACTGAAAGGCGGATGGGATCAACGACGTCGATGGTGTCGACCTTCTTTGCTGCAGATGGTACATCGAGGACGACGTGGGTACTGATGATCGTGGCCGTGGCACGGGGCTCTACGACGATTGTCTGTGTTTCGTCGATCAAAATGGCGGGTCCCTCGATGACATTGCCAGCGACAAGTTGAGACAGCTGGCAGACTGGTACCGAGACGGGTCCCGATGTATCAAAAGTGACCTGCGTGTATTCGTTGTGACCATCGAGATCCAGAGGGCGCTTCGCAATTTTGAGCAGCTCTGTGTGTGGCTTGATCTCTTCCACCAGAGTTGACTTTCCGATGCCTCGAACTCGAATGTCTTCCACAAGGACGGTCCGATCTTCGAAGTCGAAAGAAAATTCTCGTTGGTGGGCTTTCCGGAAAGCTCCAAGGAAGTCGCCATCCTCCGGCTGAAGGATCATGAGTGTATTGTCGGTGCCCTTGTATCGAAGGTTCAGATACGCCTCGTACTTGATGTGCTCATCTCGCACGCCATCTTCCTTCAGAGCATTCTCCACCTTCTCTCTGAGGCTAGCTATGCGATCGTTGATCTCGATTGCAGTCGATTCGTTGTATGGTCCTGACGCAGGCTCCTGGAGGTCTTGTGCGACATCGGCTAGCATCATGCCATAAGCTGAGAGGATTGAAGAAAATCGGTGGATTAGAACACGCTTGATACCAAGTGACGAGGCGATAGCGCACGCGTGTTGACCCCCAGCGCCACCAAAACAGGCCAGGTGGTGCATTGAGGCATCAAATCCTCGGGCCTCGGTCAAAAGGCGAATAGGTTTCGCCATCGCTTCGTTTGCGATCTCGACGAATCCAAGAGCTACTTCTTCCGGAGTCTTGTGCTGACCAGTCTCCGAGTTGATTTTTGAGGTGAGATCGACAAATTTGCTGCGCGTGATCTCGACATCCAGGCATTCGTCCTCGTTTGGACCAAAGATTCGCGGAAAGGAGTCTGGCAGAAGCCGACCAAGAAACAGATTAGCATCCGTGGTGGTCAGAGGGCCGCCTTTGCGATAGCAAGCTGGACCCGGGTGTGCGCCAGCACTCTCGGGTCCGACAGTGAACATGCCGTTCTTCCAGGACAAGATGCTACCTCCGCCTGCAGCAACAGTGTTGATGTCCAGCTGAGGCGCCATGACGGTGACTCCAGCAACGGTGTTCTCGAATGTGTGTTCGAACTTGCCGTCGTATCTGGATACGTCGGTGCTGGTGCCTCCCATATCGAACCCAATCACCGGCATACCGTCGGACGGCTCGTATGACGTTCTTGCATAGCCCACAACACCACCTGCGGGACCGGAGAGGACGGCTCGAAGGCCTGTGAATCTGCTACTGTGTCAGCATGCTGCATTCTAGGAAGCCGTGACGGGGTTCTTGTACTTCTCGAAATGGGTCAGTCCGCCGTCGCTCTGCATGAACTCGCATTGCGTCGAAGAGCCGAGCAGCCGGTCGGTAAAACCATTGCGGAATCCTTCCACGTATCGTTTGGTGATCGGAGTGAGATAGGCATCGACAGTCGCTGAGATACCGCGCGACGTCATCTTGATCATGGGCAGAAGTTGGCTCGACAAAGACACTTGTTCGAAGCCAATACTCCGTGCGATCTCTTCAATGGCAAGCTCATGTTCTGGGTGTGATTAGCATTTACAACAGCTAGACACCCGATCTATATTACACACCAGGGAATGTATACGAATGCGTAAGGCAGACTGCTATCGATCGGAAGCCTTTGTCGTACAGCGCTTGCAGATCTTGCCTTACTTTTTCGCCATCCAGGTCCTGTAACACCCTGACTACTTCGCCCGAGAGACCTCGGCGAAGCGCAGGATCTATGGCGAGCGACGCTTCGAGTTTCGCATGATCGGGCTGAGGGTTTTGTTGGTAGCCCTCGATCGTGACACGCTCGTCCACCTCTACAACTTGCTCATACAAGACGTCAGGGCGCACGATGTTAAGATCGAACAAGCGTGGTCGAGACTGCGTGCCGATCTGCAGGGCGTCGGCAAAACCAGAGGTAATGAGAAGAGCGATGCGTTCACCTTTACGCTCCAAAAGGGCGTTGGTGGCGACGGTCGTGCCCATGCGGACATTGAACTTAGCGAAGCGGCTCACATCCAGTTTCACGCCGCGCGGCAGTGTTTCGCCAGTCACGTTGGACAGAATGCGACGGATGCCTTCGATTGGGGCGTCGTCGTAGTTTGCAGGATCCTGTGACAACAATTTGACGACAATGTTCTCGCCTCCATCGACGACTCCAAGGCAGTCTGTAAAGGTACCACCGCGATCTGTTTCGGCGTTAGTAGAGCACACAAGTTTTCGGATCGTCCGAAAATACACACCGATAGCAATCTTGATCTCACGACCTTCGGCTTGAGCTTCGACAAGACGAGCAGGCATAATGTCAGGGTTTTGTGTTGGTGTTTACGTTCTGTAAGTAGGAAGCATTGAGACGATACTTGTACGAGTCCCGCCGCCAGACAAGATACACGTACGAGCATGGCACCTACCTGGACATGACTGCAGGCACGCCGCCAGCGCAAGACGGGCAACAGACCCAGCCTTGCCTATCGTGCTGTGTCTGCCGGTGGTACTATTGGACAGTCACCCAATCCATGGAAGCTCGGCGAGATGCATACTGAAGAGTGTAGGTAGATAGGCGAACACTGAGGTGTAGGCGGGGGGGAGAGGAGGAACAAGAAGATAGGCCGTCATGCTCCCTGAATATTCCTTGGCTCGCCTCCGGTCCGGCAGTCTTCGCCGCAGCCAATGAGAGCTCTCTTTGTTGACCCACTGCTGGCAAGCTTCGGCGTGCTTTGCATCCAACTCACCACGACATCAACACACCAACAAGAAGACATGATCAGACCAGCGAGATTGGACTTCGCCGATGCCGCAGTCGCGGGATCCACTGTTGCCATATGGCACTGATAGGCCAGGCCATTGAGCGGCGGACTACAAGCTCATCCTCTTCGACGCACCCTGATATCTTTCAGAAGCGGTTGTACAATACTATCGCCAAGATGATTTACAGATAACAGCCTTGCAGATACAAAGGTAATAACTTTCCGTGTCAGAGCACTTTTTAGCATGGTCGCCTTGCACCAATCCAGCCATGGATTCTCACGACAAGACAAAGCAACACAGCCCCTCAAGGAGCGAGCAGATTTCCGAGACCGAGCCATCTAGCAACAACGATAAACTGCATTACAACGATACCAGCACAAACGATGTCGCCGCCAGTTTCCTCCACGGACTCGACAAATCCGTGACTTCGGCTCCTGTCACCGCCGCCGAGTCCAGGAAACTGCTGCGGAAGATCGATTGGGCACTGATCCCTCTTCTTGGTGGCACCGTTATCCTCGCCGCCGTCGACAAAGTCATCATCTCCAATGCTGCCATTTACGGCATGACCGCCGAAACACATCTTGTGGGACAACAATACTCTTGGGTCGGATCCATCTTTTACTTCGGATATCTGGTCGCGGAGTTCCCTGCGGCGTATCTCGTGCAACGCTTGCCTGTCGCCAAGTTCCTCGCTTGTTGTGTCGCTTCATGGGGTGTTCTCATGATGTGTATCGCTGCGACACAAGATTTCGCCGGTCTTGCTACAGTACGGTTCCTCTTTGGTATGGCTGAAGTTCCGGCCTTCATCATTGCGAGTATCATCACTGCTATGTGGTGGACGACGGCAGAGCAGCCCATTCGAATTGCGTTTTGGTTCAATCAGGTGAGTAGCCATCATTCTATGAGCGTGTGGTTTCAATGCTGACATGTCAACAGGGCTCGTCCATATTCGCAGGCGTCATCAGTTACGGTATTGGTCACACCAACACATCCATCGCTCCATGGCGTCTTCTCTTCCTGGTCCTCGGCGGTTTCTCCTTCATCTGGGCGGCTGTGCTTTGGTACTTCCTGCCGGACTCTCCGGTAACTTGGAGATTTCTTTCGGACCGTGAGAAGTACGTGTGCATCGACAGGATCAGACTCAACAACACTGGTCTGGAAGACAAAAAGGTCAAGTGGTACCAAGTCCGCGAATGCTTGCTCGATGTCAAAACTTGGTTACTGGCTCTCTTCGCAGTGGCACAGAACATCCCCAACGGCGGCTTGGTGACGTTCTCGTCGATCATCGTATCTGGTCTGGGCTACAGCAAACTGGCGACGACTCTCCTTGGCATACCAACAGGGGTTATCGCTACAACGTGGCAGCTGATCTGGTCATTCATCCTGGCGAGATACCCACACCATCGATGCGCGACCATCGCTGGCATCAATCTTTTCCCATTGATATGTGCAGTGTTGATGTGGCAACTCCCGCGATCGAACAAACACGGTTTGCTGGCAGCGTACTACGGCTTCTACTCTTACTGGGGTACGTGACGACCATCGCAGGGAAAGACTAAACACTAACGCATCGCAGCCCCATACGTCCTGTCAACATCCCTCCCCATGGCCAACACATCCGGCCATTCGAAGAAACTAACCATGAACGCCGTCTTCTTCGTATCCTACTGCTGTGGAAACATCATCGGACCCCAGCTATTCCAAGCGAACGATGCGCCAGATTACGCGCATGGATACATCGGACTGCTTGCCTGCATCGTAGTCGCAATGCTTGCTATCGCAGCTTACGGGTTCGTCTGCGCCCGTGAAAACGCGAGGAGAGACAGGGCGCAAGCTGCGGACTTTGAGACGAGCGAGCAGGCCGAGGTTGAGGCGTTTAGCGATATGACCGAGAAGGAGAAGCCTGCTTTCAGATATGTTTACTGAGATGGAGAACGCGCAGATGCATTCTCTTCGACTTCGTGTGTTGAGAAGTGCCTAGAGGCGTTCATCCATCGAATCCAGATATGTTTCGGAGTACATCGCCATAGTTTCCGTACAAGTATTAAAGGCCATAGCTGATTCGTCAGGTCGTATGTACCTATGCATGCTTAGCAGCTTGGACTTCGATCCGGCTTACTAATGTCCCGGGCTTGGTCTTTGAGCTGACCTCTTGTGGCAATGTTTCCTCACATGAACTGTTAATTTGTCTCAAAGTGGTAACCGATCCAACCACCTTCACCTAGTAGAAAATGGCAGCACCATCAACCGCACAATATGCCATCCACCCATTCCACCTTTCCATCCCCTCATCCGCTCTCGACGACTTGCAAACACGTCTCCGACTAACCCGCTGGCCACCCAAAGAAACAGTCTCAGACTGGTCTCAAGGCGTCCCCCTCGCAGCAATCCAGGACCTCTGCTCATACTGGCAAACAGAGTACGACTGGCGACGCTGCGAAGCACTCCTAAACTCATATCCCCAGTTCACAACAATCATCGACGGCGTGGAGATCTACTTCCTGCACATCCGTTCCAAGCACGAGGATGCCCTTCCTCTGCTAATCACTCACGGCTGGCCTGGCTCGGTCCTGGAGTTCAAACACGTTATTGAGAAGCTTGTTGATCCGGAGGACCCTGGAGATGCCTTCCATCTTGTGATCCCAGCTCTCCCAGGGTATGGTTTTTCTGGGAAACCCGAGGAGATGGGATGGGGAATCGAACGCACTGCGAGGGCGTGGGCAGAGCTGATGCAGCGGTTGGGCTACGCGGATGCTGAGGGTGGATGGGCTGCTCAAGGTGGTGATTGGGGCGCGCATGTCACCGCAAGTCTGGGCCAGCAAGCACCGAAAGGGCTGAAGGGCGTTCACTTCAACTCTGTTTACTTCGAAACCAAAGCAAGTCATCTTCCCACCAAGCCTCTTCAACAATGATGGGAGCACGCTGACCTCCCACGCAGAAAGAAATCCTCACCCCAATCGAAAACAAAAAAGGCGAGCAACGCGCCCTCCACTACGACCGCATCCGCGACGCCGGCCACGGCGGCTACCTCCTGCAACAAGCCACCCGCCCGCAAACCCTCGGCTATGGCTTTGCGGACTCGCCCGTCGCGCAAGCGGCTTGGATTTACGAGAAGTACGTTGACTGGTCTGATACCCGCCACATCAACAAAGATGGAAATGTCGAGAAGAGCGTCTTCAGCAAAGACGAAGTCCTCGACAACATCATGCTTTACTGGCTCTCTAATTCAGGCACATCTGCTGCCCGCTTTTACTGGGAATGTGAGCTTGATTCGACGGATAGACGGATCGAGATGCCGGTTGCGGTCAGTTGGTTTGGGGGTGATAATTGTTATGCACCGAGAGAGTGGTGCGAGCGGTATTACAAGGATATCGTGTATTGGAGTGAGACGGAGAGGGGTGGGCATTTTGCGGCGTGGGAGCAGCCGCGGGTGTTTGTTGAGGAGGTGAGGAAGTGGAGGAGGAGGATTGGGTGATGATGGGGAAGGGGGAAAAGGAGAGGGAGAGGGACATGTGCGCTTTTGATGATTGATGAAACGGGAGGCTAAGATGCGGAAATGCATTGTGTCTTCGTTGCTACCCATGAAACTCCTAATGATATCGCCATCTAAACCACAGGTGACGCAGAGACCGCTAAGAGATATTCACTTGAACCCCCTTGCTGTCCAGTGGCGGCAAAGGAAACAAAAGCCCGTGAATCGCCACGACATCTCTCAACGTTGTGTCGTGAAGCTCGTATGTCGGAGAATCAGATCGGAAGATTCGAGCAAGCGTGTGGAACAGCTGGATGTATACCAGACTGTTGCAGCGATCGTCAGAATTCTGGCTTGCATCCTTCCAGATTGACGGGGATAAACTCACTTCTGTCCAACGCAATTCCTGCTGCCTTTGGCGAAGGGAACACAGTATGCTCGCATGACTTTTAGGTGCTCGGAGTCTGCGTCAATCCAGCGAGTGGGTTCGAAGGAACTCGGATCGGGGAAGACGGCGGGATCGTTGTGCATCCAGTAGGTGGACATGGAGATTGGGGTCTGGTGAGGGATGGTCAGTGTTGTCTTCATCCCGCGTCCTGCCTTTCGTTAAACTCACCCCTTTTGGTACAGTCCAGCCACAGACATCCACATCGTCGTGTGGAAACACGCGGGGTGTTCGGTTCATTCCTCCGATTGCCATTCTGAAATTCGAGTCAGCATGATCTTGCGATCGTCTGCAGGGCTGAGCTTGAGGTGACGCCCGAAGTCCGCACTTACCTCAATCCCTCTGCCACACAAGCGCTCAGGTACGGTGCCTTCTCCAGCTCGGTCCACGAAGGCGTCGACGACTGTGCTTCATGGCGTTTCCAAATCTCATCGAGCTCGAAACGCAGCGACGCCAGTTTGCTTTCGTCCTGCAGCAAATGTACGGCGATGGTGCTGAGAGTATGCGAAACGTTGTGCGCTCCGGCCTGCTGGATCAGCTGTGCAAGGCGAGCGAAGCCTCCGTTGCCTAGCTCTCGCTCAACGACAGGGCTGTGGACGAGGTGGTCGAGGATGGTGGTCTCATCTCGCGTCTTTGCTTCGTCGGACGGGCGCTTGCGGCTCAGCATTATCTGTCTTCGAGCTTTCTGTGGCACTTTGTCAGTCGTGTAACTCTCATTGTGATAGCATGCCACCACTAACCTCATCCCAAACTGTCCATTTGGTCACTCGGGCGACCAGGCGTCGCAGAATCGGTCTTCCGATCCAACTTTGACAATTTAGTACAAATTCGTGCAGAGAAGAGGTTCGTAATCACCTCGAGATCCAAGGCATATGCTTCAACAACGGCACACTCAAAGTCCCCATCTTGAGCGTCTGGTACCACTCATCGTTGAAGTTCGGGTCCGAAAGATAGTCACTAGGCTCCTCGAAGATGATAGAGGAGATGATGTCCGTGGTCAACGAGCTGAAAGCATTAGTCAGATTGACAGCCTCGCCCGAGCCTCGATAGCTCTCAAGTCTGGCGCAGAGCTTCTCTGTGCGCGATTTGACACGGGGCTCGATTCGTAAGATGCTGTGTCGTGCGAACAGCTTTTCCAGCGGCATTCGGAGGCGCCTGTGGGCATCGTGGCTTGTCGAGATTGCCGTCATGTCTGCAAGATCAGTTAGTGGATTGTTGTATGACGCAGCTTGGGATAAATATGCCTTCAAACCCGGTACCGCTACTGAACCTTGGGTATGCCTCCGTCTTCCTCACGGCGCCCGTCACAAACAGGTTCTGGTAAGCTACGGGATCCATCACATGGATCTCGTCGGGTGTGACGCGCACCACTGGACCTGGAGGTAATGTTGTCAATACACTGCAAAATCGTTCAATGTCGATCGGGCTCACCATATTTGGCATGAAACTCGGCCACCTTTTTGTAATACATGCCAGTCTGGACGTACGTGTAATAGAACTCGTACCAGTGAGTTGTCCGGGCAAGCAAAGGGCCTGGGAATGCTGCAATCGGACTAAGATAGATTCGATAGACGATGAGCGATGATAGATAAGTGACGACGCATATCACAAGCGCTGTCGTGATTTCGAACCAGCTGAGTTTTCGTGTATTGCTGGTTCGCTGGAGTAGATGCAGGTAGGCCGATGTTACTACCCGCATAAGGTTGTCATGATGGCCGCTATAAGACAATGCCTCGAGGCTTGTCGATGCATGTAGAGAGGATGGCGCCGAACAATCGCTCATCAGTGGAGGGACTGGGGCTTGCATGTCGCAAAGTCCAATATTGCTGTTGTCCATTGTGGTGATCTCTGCGGTAGGTGACCGGTAGCCTGAGTTCCTCTCCGATGGAGTTCGTGATTGGTAGAAGGGTCGTGGTGCGGCGATGTTGCTCTGCTTATATAGAGCAATCCTAGTCCTTCGACGCCTGCTCAGCATACAGTCAATACTTGGAATGATGTCGGGTTCGTGGTCGAGAACCGGTCAATGACACACGTTCGCGCTGAGACAATGCCAAAAGTTGGTCAGTCGCAATGTGGCATGATCCGTTGTTCGTACCCTCGATATACGATGCGCCTTGACATGGCGTCGCAGAGCGTTGCGCATGCCCAGTTATGATACCCTGCGCGGACTGCTGCTTTAAGATTGCCGTGTAGTGACAACAACTCTTGTCTAATCGGTATGAGGTGAGCAATACCGTCAGAAAGGCGGTGAATGATGTTCGCTGTTGTGGTGAATATGGATCATGTCCCATAACTAAAACATAAGTTCTGGCCCCACGGATGTCTTAGACAGAAGGGTCGAAGTGGCCAGTCTATACGGTGAGGAGCTGCGTATTATTCAGCCTTCCTCGCGGGATACAGAGCAGCTTTACCCCTCGCATTGAACTGTACAGACGGGTGTCCATCGACTTCAATTTAGCATACTGATCTGCTCCAAAACTCTCAGCGCCCCAACACAATCCCCGTCACGCCCACCTCACCTTCTGATCTTAGAGTGAAGATAGTACTACAGCCCCTGTCGTTGGTCTTGGGTGGATGCCAGGATCGCTTGATTCCTACCTGGTACTTACAAGTATGGTAGACGGGCTGTGGTCTGACAAAGGCCGCCGGGGTATTTCACGGCGTACTTGATCGCACGCTTGGCCCCCTTGGCCGTCGACGCTGCTCTTCCGACACCACATGGGCGTACGGCGGGCAAGGGCCTTTAGCTCGGTGATTGGTTGATCCAGTACAAGACTAAGTGAACGCCGAGTGGCTTTTATTCACAGCCACGCACGCGCATACACAGGTATCCAGTCGGGCAGACTCGTGGCCCGGACGGTGGAGGCACTGCCTCTTGCACTGCCGGTATCTCGCTCATTTTCATGTCCCAAACTCTTGCAAGCCCATTTCTCCTTGCTTTTGTCTAGACCATCTTCGCATCGAGATTCCGGTCAGGTCTAGCTGAAATCACAGTGCGTGGACGTCGCAGCCATCTCGAGCGCTGGCGGCATTCGGAGTTATGTGAGTAAAAAGCGCTTTCCGTTGCTGCTCAACACGTAGGATGATCTAGTGACGAATACGTCCGATGCGGCGGTTGGGTGTGTGTGTTGCATTCGACGCGGGGATGTTTGTTGATAGAAGTGTGTCAAGGCAGTTGGCAGGGGTGGGGAGGAGGAGGAGGTCAGTAGTCTTGAGATCCGAATCATCCGACGGCGAAACCCGGAGCGCGGTGCTTATCCGAGTGCGACCATGATTACCTGCTAGACTGCCGAAGGATGTAACTAGGGGCACTCGTTGAATAATATTGAGGGATAGATCCAATGCCTTTTGTTGTTCCAACCACCTGGAATCACTCCAATGAAGTACTGTACGTTACAGTTCCCAAGATGAGTGGAAGCGACTGGGCTGGCTAACCGGGAGTGACGTGTTGAAGTCGATTTCCACCGGAAGATAGTGTTTTCCACCGGAACGATACTTGTTGGTGATTTCCACTTACCAGGACGGGAAGAAAGTTCTTTCGGGGCCATTCGAAACATCTTCTGGCTCAGTCATCGACTCTGGTCATTTCGGCCCTTCATGCAGTCCTGGATGGTGTGACGGCTCAACGATGCGTGCTGATAAATCGAGTGCAAGGCTGCGGGAAAGCATTCATTTCTGCTGGCGGTAATACCTATCGCTGAAAACACTTGGTTAGGTTCATATCTCCCATATTCAGTACTCTCCATCGTGTATCAGTCGACATCCCTTGCAACTAACCTCACCATCAAACATGGGTTCGACAGAAGCAGCCAACGAGCGTCCGCCACGCAATGAAGCAGCGCTTGGTGTTCCCTTCTACACGCCTGCCCAAGTCCCAGCTCCAGGGACAGCACTGGAAACGCAGGCTTCAGGCAAGCCGATCCCGAAGTTGTTCACCCCCCTCAAGATCCGGGGCGTGACCATGCAGAACCGCATCTGGGTCAGCCCCATGTGCCAGTACAGCGCACAAGACGGCTTCCACTCTCCATGGCATCTCGCCCACTACGGAGCCATGGCTCAGAGAGGAGTAAGATCTCGCCCGCCCCGTCGAGATACCGAGAGACACCTATTAACACGTTATGTTCAGCCCGGCCTCATCATGATCGAAGCCACCGCAGTCCAACCCAACGGCCGCATCACCCCCGAAGACTCCGGCATCTGGCTCGACGCCCACACCAACATGCTGCGCCAGCACGCCGACCTCGCACACAGCCAGAACGTCAACATCGGAATCCAGCTCGCGCACGCAGGCCGCAAAGCTTCCACCGTCGCTCCCTGGCTGAGTTCGTCCGCAGTCGCAACTCGCGAAGTCGGCGGATGGCCAGATGATGTTGTTGGGACGACGAGCGAGCCTTTCAACGAGAACATGCCGACTCCTCGCGCCATCACGATCCCCGAGATCGAGCAGTTGAAGCAAGACTTTGTCTCTGCCGCGCTACGAGCTGTCAGCGCCGGAGTCGATGTTATCGAGCTGCACTTTGCTCACGGATATCTGGTGTCGACTTTTTTCTCTCCGGCCACGAACAATCGCCAGGACGCCCACGGCGGAAGTTTCGAGAACCGTACCCGTCTCGCTATTGAGATCATCGACCTGGTCCGCGCTGCCATCCCGGAGAAGATGCCGCTCTTCGTGCGTATCAGCGCGACGGATTGGCTGGAAGAGAGCCCTGACTACCAGGGCGAGAGCTGGACGAACAAAGACAGCGTCAAGCTTGCCCTCCTCCTAGCCGATCACGGGGTTGATGTCCTGGACGTGTCGAGCGGAGGCAACCATTCACTCCAAAAACCCATTGGCGGTCCTGGCTATCAATCGCCATTCGCGCAGGAAATTAAGAAAGCGGTCGGCGACAAAATGCTAGTCAGCTCGGTGGGGATCATCAAGACCGGAGAGCTGGCGGAGGAGATCATCAACGGAGGGGGCAATGGAAGTGAGGACAAGACGCCCTTGGACTTGATCGCTGCGGGCAGGATGTTCCAGAAGAATCCCGGTTTGGTGTGGGCCTGGGCGGAGGAGCTGGAGACTGAGATCAAGGTCGCTCAACAGATCGGCTGGGGGTTCAAGGGCAGGAAGAAGGGGACTTCGCAGAACGTGGTGTGAAAGGGTTTGGTGGAGTCTGTATTGATTGAATGGAATGCGACGCCATGGTTTTAAAAAAAAAAACGGCTTGAACTTGTTTTCTTCATTCCAATGATCGTCAACTGGGACTTTCATGGGTTATCTCGAAAGCTTCGTATGGTGGGCGTGTACGGCGCACCGCTCAGGGTTGACCATGCGACAGCGCTTTTCTATATGGTTGCCGTTGGGTGTTCTTGTCCGGGCGGGCGTGCGAGGTACAGGTGGACTTGTTGAGATGATTGGGATTCCCAGGCGAAGACTTCACTTGGGAAAGCTCGCGGACCTCGAGGCAAAGGTGCCGATCGGATGGTGTCGTTCATGCTATAATAGCCCTCTTCGACACAAGAGGCGACATCCCATCAATCACCTCCGAGTAATGAGCGTCCAAACACGCTTGCCGACTTGCCCTGATCGCGATCTTCGTCCGACCGATCATCTTCTCCTCGAATGCATCGCAAGCCTCCTGACAATCCGGCATTCCCTCTGGATCACTTAGTGCGTGTAGATAGCATTCGATCAGGTCTTTCACGTCCGTAATACCATGATTGACCGCTTCGCCGCGATACATGGTCATCGCATGCGCAGCATCCCCGATCAAAGTCGCCCTGCCATGCAAATTGTCCCAAGCGCCGCTGTTGGAGGGCAACCAGTCTTCGAGCTTGATTTCTTGGAGTGAGGTGTCGGCGGGAATGCTACGTACGACGTCTTGGAATGGAGAACTCCAATGGCTCGCGATCTCCTGGATGAGTGCCAGTCTGGCCTCCTGGCTTTCGGGTACCTCGAGGGCTTGTTCTCGTCCCAAGAAGCCTTTGCGATACTGCCAGCTGACATTAACCTGGCACCGGAAGTTTTGCCGTTCGTTGATGACTGGCGTTTCTTGTATGCCGAAGAAGAAGAAACTGCCGTTCGGATGGTGGGCTTGGAAGAAGAGTGGGTCGAGCTGTCGGATCCGGAGGACCACATCCAAAGGCAACTCGGCGCTGCAGCCCAGGAACCGAACATCCAGCTGGTCGTTGCGTGAGTCTGTGCCGGCCAGAGTGCAAAGGATCTCTCTGACTTTGGAGCGAGTTCCGTCGCAGCCCACAAGATGCGTGCCTTCGGCGATGGTGCCGTCGCTGAATGTCACGACGATGCTTTGGTCGGGGTTCTGGACGATGTTTTCGAGTCTCTTTTCCCACTGTGAGATGATCAGTTCATCGCTCTTCCGATTTATCGAAGAAACCCACTCACATTAACACTCAAATCCGTCATAAGCAGCCCCCTCAAGCGCTCCCTCGACACTCTAATCCGATTCTCAGACAGATTCTCAAACAACCTCTCACTACTCGCAAGATCGAACAGCGGGAACCTTCCACATTCTCCCTTCAAAGCGCCCTCAGGATCCACGTTCGCCTCCAGCAGTCGATCCTGCAGACTCCGAGGCAGCAAAGACAGCAGAGTATCCTTCGCCCAGTGAATCGCAAGACCCCATCCCGGGCCACGGAAGTGGGCGTTTGGGTCGCGCTCGTATATACTGAAAGCGATATTGCGAGTTTCCAGTGCCTGCGCAAGCAAGACGCCAGTCATGCCGGCCCCGATGATGAGGACATGAGGTCGTTGATCCATTAAGATGAGTTGATCGCTTCGGATGATGGGCGAACTATGACCTGGCGACGTCTTCACTGTGCATGTATAGGCGGGTGAATCGGCAGTGAAGTGACAAGCGAGATGCAGGAGTATCAAGCGCCAGATGAAGAGTGGGTCCGGATAATAAAGTGTTTGTCAAGCGACCTGCAGTAGCGCAAGACCAGGATTCGCAAGCGAGTCTGTTGAGGCGGATTTTTGGGAGCCCTCGTGAACAACTTGTCAAGAGGCGGCTGGGAGACAGACAAGGGGCAAACTGTGTTCGTTGGAATTGGCGAACCAAAAAGCTGCCTCGGTTCAAGCCAAAGTTTTTCTATAGAGTACATGTTTTCATCCGGAATGCCGCACAAACGTTCGTTGCGAAATGTACTCATGTTGTATCGACATGGAAGTCAATCTCACCAGTCTGTCCGCCTCTCGCTCTCAATGTTGTCCTCGCTAGCTGCTGATTTCTGACTGTCGACGTCCACTTTGACGGTTTTCCAGATCCCCGGTGGAGCATCGCTCAAGTCTTTGACAAGAATTTCTTCCGAGTCCGAGTCTCTTCCGGCTGCAGGAGTTTTGGCAGTATCGCGCAGCTCAAATTTTTGGCTGGTTTGCTGTTGACCTGTAGCACTTGTGTAGCCATCCGATGGTGATGTGCGACGCATGAAGAGCGATTTCAGAGCGGGAAGGCAAGTGAGTGCAGTCTGTTCAGGGTCAGTCGCTGTTGGAATTATCGTTTCGGCAGTCGAGAAATAGAACTCACGCCGATGTTCATCTCCACCGATCCCCACAGTAGGAGCATTGAGTTGTTGCCATCTTTTTGAACTTGTTTGATCTGGAGCATTCGTATGATGGAGCAGGCCACTGTGAAGTTTCCAGCCGCGAACAAGATAATTAGATTGATCTTGTGGCGGGTGTCCATCTGCAGTCGGATGAACAGAGGGATTGGAATGAGAAAAGTGATGATGTCGCACACGATGGTGATAGATGCAGTGGCCTAGAGAGTGTCAGCATCGAAAAGCCGACGTCTAACGATGCAACACGTACATTCCAAGTTGGGTAGTTCGCCAGACACCGACCCTCGATCCAAGGCTTCCAGCTCTTCTCAACGGGACGACATTGGAAGATGATCACCAGCGTCGTTGCCAGGTGGCTGATGATGATGACGAAGATGAAATAATTGACGAAGGTCGCAATCCAACCCATGTACTTGACACCATTCGTACGCTCAAACAGTCGTCGGTATCCAAGACATGCGCATACTTTGTAGTTGCAGACAGCTAGCTGGTACAAAGGTCTTCCCACAAAGTTTAGCTGCAGCGAGTCTGTGTCAGTACGTTTATCAGCCCTTGTAGGATGATGTGGATGTACATACAGTCGAGTAGACCGAAAGCTCGGCGGCCGGTCGCAAGTGTACTGGTAATCCAAGGCCTTTTCGAGTCTGCAGTGCGCCGATGATGTTATAGATGACAACCACGACCTGAAGTCGTCAGCTGGATGTCAGTTCGCGGTGTCAAACTCAACAGCTCGGAGGAGAAGGTAAACTCACTGCTCCGGCCAACACCAGTATGTCGTCTGTTCCAAAGTTCTTGACTCGAGCGATTCTCAAGTAAGTTCGCAGTGCGACAACAATCAGCATGAACAATGTAAGCGAGCCGCAGACCCAAAGAATTGTAGGGTATTGCGAGACTGCTGCCACTTCCGGCGTGACGTGCTGGACCCAAGGCATTCCTCAGTTAGTTGGTTGTAAGCAGCGACCGAGATAGGTGTGTAGGTTAACGCAATGTGAATGAGGGCTGTCGGTGATGGATCATCTCTCAACACGAGCGGTAGCCGCGGAATGGACAATCTGTTCGTTTTGATAGATACCTGATTGTTTTCTGCAGGACACCCGGATGCCTTTGTACAACTCGGTGGTGTTACGCGAGACAACTAGAAATCCAACATCACCATCATTGTGCGTACCAGCGTGCTGGAGGCGAGAAATCAATCTCGCCCAGAGGATGATGTCCATATTGATGTGGTATCAGTTGGCGGCTCGACGGTCGTTTGCTACGAAAGTTGCAAGATCTTTCGCTCGCTACCTATGCATGGGTGTGGCGATTGTGAAGTCGTCTAACTGCGGCGTTGCGTGGAATCCTTGCTCGTGCAGCCGATGTACTGTAATAGGCGAAGTGTAGTCGACGTCGGGGAGCAGGGGATACCAGTGGTTGGGGTGGTGCCGTGCCGTCGGAGGTGGAGTTTCGGCAGAGGACCCACAGTCTCCACGGGAGAGGGAACGGAAGATCCGAGTAGACATGAGATCTTGACTGTTTGATGTCCGCATTTACGGATCTCGTCCTGGAGATGTGCGGTTTGGTTCGTTATCATGAGTGTCGTAATTCAGGTGACATAAGGTAATGTACATACTACGAAGGAAGTGTTGTGTGGATCCATTTCGGCAAAGCTTGGCAAAAGTCTGAAGCACTCGAAGGAGTGGCAAGAAGGATTGTCTCCTTCTTCCTGCATCCCACTTTTGCATTTGCTTGTATAAGTGCCAACTATTCCTGCACGCGAGCTCCCACCGCAATCCTTCGAGCGCCATCTCAAGTCGATCATCTGCAACCGAAATGTCTTGGACTCGGCTGCGGCGTCTCCCCGGCCTGCACTAAGGCAACGTAGATACTGTGCATCGTCTCCGGCGACGTCCCTTGAGCCACGCGTACCAATCAATACAGTTGCTTCAACCTTCGCTGCGAAATCTTGACGTGCACGGAAAAATTACCCAACTATTGGCCGGCGGGAGCCTCGACCGTTCGACATGCCATGGCCGGTGGTATCGGCTGGTGGAATTCCAATCAATTGCTTGTCTAGCTGCGTCTCGTCTCGCCTCTATCTCGTCTACGGATAAATGCACACGGCGAGGGTGGTCCACGGATCCATCTCGTTTCCCATGCCCGCCCCGAGGGTTTCGTCTGTTTCGACGTCGTGCGCATCTTCCTCACATCCGCATCCCAAGTCCAATTCCGACATTGGGAACTCCCCGAAGCGCCGACGATGTACGACTCTACGGCGTCAAGCGAGGCGCATGGCACTCACATGCACTCAAAGCCAACCGGTGGTCCCTTTGAAGTCAAGCAGATGACAGAGTCCGCCTCCAGTGACGGCGACAACCTCTCGCTTCGCAGGTTGCGGCGCAGAGCCGACTGGCGCATCAGTCCGCTTACCTTTCTCTGCTACCTCATGAATCTCATTGACAAAGTTGCCTACAACTATGCCGGTGCGATGGGGATGAAGGAAGACCTGCAATTGAGAGGGAATGAGTTCACCAACGTCGCCACCGCGTTCTTTGTTGCTTACTTGGTCGCCGAGCTGCCCATGAGTGAGTACCTTGAACGTGACGATTCGAAAGCTTCAGAACTCAAGCTGACGTGTGCATTCAGGTCACATTCTGACAAGATTCCCTGCAAGCAAAGTCCTTGGGGTGAACGTTGTCCTCTGGGGCATCGCCACCGCATCGACTGCGGCTGCCAAAGACTACCGGAGTCTCTTGGCCTCTCGCATCTTCCTAGGAATATTCGAGGCTTGTGTTGTTCCCACGCTCGTACTCATCAGCAGCCGATGGTACACCAAGTCCGAACAAGCTCCCCGATTCGCATTTTGGTATTGCGGTCTGGGCGCTGGTCAGATTATCGGCGGTTTCCTGTCTTTCGGCTTTCAGCATGTTACCAACTCCAGATTCGAAAGCTGGCGCATCATGTTTGTGGTCTTGGGCGCCGTCACAGTGATCCTGGGAGTCGTGACTTTTTTCTGGCTCCCGGATGACCCATCAACTGCGGAATTCCTCTCCGACCCGGAGAGAGAGGCGATATTGCAACACGTCTCTCCAAGCGCCACTGAGACACCGAACATCAAGCTCGACTACAAGCAGCTGTGGGTTGCCGCCAAAGACCCGCAGCTTCCGTTGCTAGCTCTGATGACCATCCTGGTTCGTGTGTATAAATCCACCATGTCTGCTATTTTACTGACTTCCCTCGCAGCCAAGCATCTCGTCCGGCGTCGTCACTTCTTACTCAGCCACACTGATCAGAAACTTCGGGTACTCGCCGAAGGCTACCGCCCTGCTCAACACCCCGTCAGGCGTGGTCTCCATCGCAAGTACCCTCATCGTGGGCTTTGGCGTCCGCCGCACCTCACACCGCTGGCTGTGGTTTGTCGCGTCATGCATTCCGGGAATGATCGGAGGTGCCCTCATGAGCTTCTTACCAGCCACTAACCAGGCGGGTCTGCTCACCGGCGTTTATCTGGTCAACTTCATCGTCCCAACGGTCATGCTGACGTACCAGTTGGTGGCTGTGAACACAGCGAACCACACTGCGCGAGCTTTCGGCGCCACTGTTATGGCTTTCTCATTCGGCGTAGGAAACATCATCGGGCCCCAGACTTTCCGAGCGGAAGATGCACCAAAGTATCTGCCGGCTAAGATCACGGTCATGTCGACCCAGTTTGCGTCGATTGTCCTAGCCGTGATACTTTTCGGGTATTATCGCTGGTCGAACAAACGCTACGCAAGTGGGTATGTATATTAGATATCTTGACATCGAGGCAACACAAGCTACTCTTCCACATCATCCCACACTCACGGTCGGCCTGGTCGAACCGTGGCATTCACACATCCGTGCGCGCTTACAATGTATCAAAGCCGCGGGTACTACTGCTCAAGAGATCTGGATTCAGCGAGGTACTCTGATTTGCATTCCAGGAAAATCTCGACGTGATGTGGATCCGAGGAAAACCACGAGTCAGCGACAGTGGCCAAAAGGAAGCCGAAAGTAGACAATGCATAGCGGATCTACATTGCCTTAATGCAGACTGTGAAGACGCCCCAGCCGAGTCAAGAACCAGTGGGGAGCGCCAGACATCTCCACATTTCGATTACCGAAGATCGATATATTGGTTTGGCGCTCGAAGGATTGCGGCGTTCATGCAAAAATGAAGAAGAGATCGAAGGCTGTGTACTCTGCCAAGTGCCGCCAAACCGGACGACACACGATAACTACCCGTGTCGCCTTCTCCGATAGACACACGCGACAAACACTAATCCAAACCAGGTGTTAAAGTACGACGACAAGACTCATAGCTACAATATAGCAGAGCAATGGTCTCATGTCTACTTGAATCATGCTTTCTGCAGGCCCCCAATTAGCGACATGGGTCTATCGTGGACATGCTCTCGATTACATCGAGATTACTTCGCCTATCGCGTCCAAAGACGATTGCACCAGCAACGTTCCAAGCGACGCCATACGCCGACGCCGCTCTGGACGACTTCACCATCGACGCATTTCTCGCTTCTTTGCAACCTTTCCGGTCGTAGCAAGATGGATAATGTGAAAATACAACCAGTCCATGGATTGATCCTTCCAGCACCCAGTATAACTGGATTCCTTATGTCGACTTCTCGCCAGCTTATTGTTCAGTTGCCATTTGATCTGCGTTGTTGTCAACGTTCTTGAAGCCATGATGTTACTTTCCGGACCCGTGGTGTGGGCTGCTGTACTCGCAGTCTCCTGTCTCATCTTCTACAGGATTCTCTACAACATCTACCTACATCCATTGAGCCACATCCCCGGATCCAAGATAGCGACATGCTCGTCTCTTTGTGAATTCTATCACGATGTTGTCAGAGGTGGAAGGTACATGTGGGAGATCGAGAAGATGCATCAGAGATACGGTACAGCACGCCATTTCCCGTCGATACAACAGTGTAACTAACAAACCCAGGACCTATCATCCGCATCAATCCGCGGGAAATCCACATCAAAGACCCGCGCTACTACGATGAGGTATACTCTTCCGGCTCGCGACGACAAGAGAAGGATCCTCATGTCACTCCGGCATTCCTGAGCCCGCACTCCGTCGTTTCAACAATCGATCACGACCACCACCGCGTCCGCAAGAACTTGCTCAAGAACTTCTTCTCCCGACGCTCACTGGAGCGATTAGGCCCGACGATTCAGACATCCACAGAGCTCCTGTGCCAGAAGCTCCGGCGAGCGCACTCTGCGGATCGACCTGTGGAGCTCGAGAGCCTGTTCGCAGATCTGACCGCAGACATCATCAGCCATTGTGCATTTGGCGAGAGCTACGGCTACCTCCGGCACTACGCAGGCGTTGTCAACGACATTCAGCACGGCGCGGCCGTTTTCGCTATAGGGTTCCACGTCAACAGGTTCTTTCCGGTCTTCCGCCGTCTCATGATGAGCGTTCCCCCGAAGCTCCTCAAGGCCTTACTCCCACAGTACGCCGAGTCTCTCGCGCGGATCGACACCATCCACGAAAATGCTAAACTGTCCTTGGAGCGAAGCGTCTGGAGCAAGAAAACCGACCACAACACCATCTTCGATGCCCTGACCGACGCCAGCGTCCCGGCCGAAGAGCGGACGATGCCTCGCTTGATGGATGAGAGCTGGGTCGTTCTGGCCGCAGGCACGACTACCACAGCTAGAGCACTGAGCATGGCATCTTTCCACATCTTCAGCCAAGCAGGAATCCTCCGTACACTGAGAGAGGAACTCCGACCGGTCATGCCGCTGCTAGAAAGCCAGCCGACATTCGCGGAGCTGGAGGGTTTGCCGTATCTGGTGAGTTGCTTCAGGTATCTCGCTGTGATGCAACCTTGATCTTTTTATTAACGCATGTCTCTCACAGAACGCCATCATCAACGAATCCCTCCGCCTCTCTCACGGCGTCCTGTTCCGCGCACCGCGCATCGCTCCCGACGACGCGCTGCAGTACAACGACTTCGTCATTCCACCAGGAGTGAGTTGCATCCATTCATCAATCTAAACCGCTCTAGTGAGCATCCGACTGACTGACAACGTTCGCAGACACCCGTCAGCATCTCAACCTACCTCACACACATGGACCCAGAGTTCTTCCCCTCGCCCCACCAGTTCCGCCCGGAGCGCTGGCTCGAAGCCAAACAGTCAGGTTTCCCGCTGCACAAATGCCTCGTTGCATTCTCGAGGGATCATAGGCAGTGTTTGGGGATGAGGTGAGTGCGAAACAAAACAGCCGTGTTGCAATGCAAGCCGAGCGATCGGTGAAATCTCCTGACTGAATTGGTCACTAATGAATGAGCTCGTACAGTCTCTCATACCTCGAAATGTACACTGCCCTCGCGCACCTGGCCCGCAAGTTCGACATGGAGCTGCATGAGACGACGGCGGAGAATGTTTCCGTGGGACGGGAGATGGGGCTGCCGTTTCCGGAGAAGGTGGCTTATCAGGTCAAGGTTAAGATTACGCGGGTTGTCGAGGCTTGAGGGCTGACTCAGCTGACTCGGCCGGCTTAGTCGAACAAATTTCGGGACGATAACATATCGGCTCTCCTGACATTAAAAAGCAAGGGGCAGGACGCAAGAGATCTTTCGTTGCGCTGTAGGTTTTGACGATGCTGGTCAGTAATGAAAACCTTATACTTACCACGCACGGTTTGTACCATCTTTTGTTATATATAGTGTGAATTTCGCCGCTACGTTGAGGTGCAGCATCCACACCACTCACCAACAAGTAAACTCAACATGTCACTCAAGCAACTACTTCTTTTCGGCATACTCACCAATGGATTGACTATGGGTCAAACGCTTCCTCTCTGGCAAACGCTACCACCGACGCCAGCGTTACCAGCTCCAATCAACACCAAGACGACCTTGATTGACGGCGTTCAACTCTGGATGCAAGAATACAACAAGCAAGCCGGAGGTATTCCACTTGTCCTCGATCACGGCGGTCTAGGGTACTCGGCCTACTTTGGATCCGTCATTTCTCGTCTTGTCGAGGACGGACTCTATGTGATCGCTGTGGATCGCCGAGGCCACGGTCGTTCTACATTCAAAGACGACGATGTCTTTACCTATGACATGTTCGCGAAGGACATCGATGCCCAGCTCAAGGCCGCTGGCGTGCATCTGTACAACGTCGCTGGCTGGTCTGATGGCGCCGTGACAGCACTATCTGCGCTGCTCAACCCTTCCACAGCGGCATCTATCAGCAAGGCCTTCATTTTTGCAGGCACTACCACTGTCCAACAGAGCAATGCCACATTCTCGGATACAGCCATCTACTCTGAGTTTGTCACTCGCTGCGGCACCGAGTATGCCCAGTTGCAACCCAAGGCCAACTTCACCAAATTTGCCACCAAAGTCGGCACCATGGAAGCTACGCTTCCCCAGATTACAGATGAGCAGCTGGGGACTATCGATGGGAGCCGTGTCATCATTGTTGGGGCAGAACATGATGAGGCGGTCAACTTGGATGTCCCGGCAATATTGCACAATGCTATCAAAGGCAGCAAGATCCAGATTTTGACTGGTGTAAGTCACTTTGCGCCACTTCAAGATCCTGATCAGTTCACTACAGCTATCAAGAGCTTTTTCGCATTGTAGACCTAGATGTAATTAGACTTTCGAAATATACTTTGTGTTAACATGTGTGATTTGGAGGAGGGTTGATTGATAGTCTACTCTATGATGCAAGCTGAGGAAGTACCTTCCGATAGGCGAGATATACGTCGATTGAGCACGGCGCTCTGAACGGCAGTGTACGTATGAGACGACTGTACGACCTCTGTGTTCTTGAGAGACGTGAGAGATGCTCTCCCGATCATCGTAACATCTGAATAGCGATTGGGTTATAGAGCTATTGTGGACTAGAGCGATGTTCTAATCTTACCGAAGGAACCGGATATGCACGCGTAAGATCTCGTTCAGGAGGACCAGATGCGTGGCGGGTATCTGCGAATGGGAAGCAGTAGGTGTCTAAATGCTGAATACCATTGGATCCGCGGGGATGGCCATAGGTATCGTACCGGGAGAAACTAATGGTCAGGCTCGACTCGGAAGTGTAGGGTTGGAGTTAGGTAGTGGCGAAAGCTTGTGTCAACCATCGTCTTTGCCTGAAAAATATGAGATTAATGACTTTACTGTACCCAGGATACTGCCTCTGCGTCATTCACTGCAGTTGATGTTCAACACAAACAAGCGTACGACTCACCCATCCTCCATCGTTACCTGCAATACATAGCGATTCCAAGCACGCACAATGATCATAGCGAACAACAACAATCCAGATGTTGGCGAAAGCACAGAAGCGGGTAGCAACAACAACAACCCACCCACCAGCGAGACACAGGGTCGAGCAACAACAACGTACCGTACATCCTCACCGAGCAAGACGGCCGACTCAACGTCGCCTTCACATCAGGCCCCATGCAAGGTGAAAGTTTCCAAATTGACCGTACTCAGCTAGCCAGCAGAACCACACAGTGGAGACAGCCGCAAGCAGAGCCCTCACATCCTGTCAGCTACCTCGATGGCAATGGCAACGAGATCTCGGAGGAGGAGTTTGACCGGCTTGCGGCGATCGAAATTGCGGAAGATGAAGCGAGGAGGGAGCGCAAAGAGCGATAGCGCAGGCTGGGCGGAGAACTTGAAAGGGAGAATGTCATGTTGGTCGGATGGTCGTATGGTCGCAGAAGTTTTGTTCAGGCAGCTGCGAACCGTTGGAAAGAGCGCCAGCGAATCAGAAGTATTGCTTTCGTCAAAGATGATGACCATCAAGTCCGCTGGATTGGTCTGCTCCACGCCATGCCGTGCCGCGAGTGGGAATGTCAGTCCCGACTCGGCAGTGTCGAATATCGTATTGTGCGGTGGTGTACGCACAACGGAAGCTTGTAGTAACAGTCATAAGTCAGCCAAAGGAGACGTCGCCGAAAAGTCCACGTATAAGGAGCCTGCCAAATCCAAGCTCTCGTCTCCCTGCCATCTGAACATTTCACCTACCTAACAGTCAGGCTCCCATCCAGTACACAACCAAGCATCTGCGCACAGCAGTCATGACGATCAACAAACCCAGCGCCACCCGGTGCGCAAGATGCGGCAAAATCAAGAAAGACGCAACACAAGCCATCACCGAACAGGCTGGGAGGATGGACGTCGCCTCCTCATCAGGATCACAGCAAAGCACCAACTCCCAGACCGACCGCTCTCAGCTTAGCAGCGTCAGCCAGCCTCGACAGCCGGACGAGATGCCAAAGCCCCCAGCCCGCAACGCCAAAGTCATCTCAATGGAGAAATCTGAAGAAGTTTCCGCCGCTAATCGAAGGGCGCAGAAGGAGCATCGCCGCCGCCGGAGCGAGAAGATCAGACAACTGGAAGAAGACAGCGGCGCCCTCCGGAAATTCCTGAACGAGTGTTCTACTGCACAGGCGGAGTTGTGTCGGCATCGGAGCGAGAGGATAAAACAGCTTGAAGAAGACAGTGACTCCATCCGGAAACTCTTGAGGGAGTGTTCTACCCTGAAGGATCTTGAGGAAGACAACGACTCCATCCGGAAACTCTTGAAGCGGTGTTCTGCCCTCAAGGATCAAGGAGGAGTGTCCCCGACCGACATGGAACCCGAGACAACCAGCTCCTCTGCATCGAGCCTATCGCCAAGTGACAATGTCCAGACCGGCGGCCCTCAGCACGTCGGTGCTGAAAAGATGGGACAGCCGGACGTGCAGGATGGCACTCACCTGGCCGTCGACGGCGGCGAGGGCACAGAGGAGCCGCCACGGCGCGCTGCGTACGAACGAATGCAGCCTGAGATTGACCGCAACGCCAAAGTCATCTCACCGGAGGAACAAGAGTATCTCCGGCGCCGGAGCGAGAAGATACGACAGCTGCAAGCGCTGCAAGGTGAGTACCGAAAACTGCTGGCCTCCATCGGCGTCATCGGCAAAGCCGCCTCCGGGAATTTCACGGAGAGTGGGGAATCCCTCGCAACGCGGTGCAGCATCAACGACAGGCGTGGATGCGCTTCACAGTGAGTGATATATTGAGTGAGCGGCGCCAGCGAGAAAGGTCCGCTACATCAGGCGGCTCACAACCACAAGGCCGCGATGTCCAGATTGACCGCCCTCAGCATGTCAGTGCTGGACAGACGACACCGCCGGTGTCGAGGCCTGATCGTATGCGCATGGACGTCGACGGCGATGAGAGCCACGAGTAGGAGGCACGACGGGTGGTGGTCGAGGAAATCAGAGAGAAGGAGGATTACGCGCGGAGGGAAGCGGCCGCACGGAGCTTGAGGAGACTCGGCTGAGTTGAGTTCCTGCAGTGGTCGTGCTGCCGAGACCACATCGCTGGAAAGGAGTCGAGATTGCAAGCATGTGTGGGAGATCTGAGCGGCGGCGCTGCGGTTCATTCGGAGGATGGGAGGATGAGGCCCATTTGAGCTCAATTCTCGGAGGATGGGATTAGCGACCTTCTTTAGCGATTTCCTTGTCTTGTGTTTGCAAGCAAGCGTGGCGTCTCTTCTCTTCTGTAATCCTTGCTGTTCTGATCAACTGCCTGCTGTATTACACTGGGTCCATTCATTCACCGCAGTTCCCATGGTCTCTGGCTGACGGTATGCTATACGCTCGAGCAATGGCGATGACGGAGAAGTCCTTGATAAAATTGTCCGATCGCAAGGTGCTGTTTCTTCACACCATTGCCTTCAGTCTTGTGTATATGTAGTTAGTAGACATGATATGACAACCTACCATTGAGATGTGCCTCGTCGGTTGACAAAGCTTGCGCATCGGAATTACATGATCTACAGCAAAAGCTGTGCACTCACTGTTCAACCTCATCGAGAGTATTGCAGTCTAGCAAGTCGTACGTCTAGGCAAGCGAAGATATCTCAAGATATCGAGCGCCACAGTAGGCATCTCTCGTCATCTCCGGTCGTTTCCAATCGATTTCCACAGCCAGTAGCTTACACTTTTCGTGGGCTTTCAGCTCCTGCATGTGATCGTCGTTGAAGTCAAGATCCGCTAGCATGTCCACTCTTTCACGGTCAAGTACAAAGTACACAAGGTTGCGCGCGGGCGGCGGATATTCGTCCTCGTCCTCGTCGTCACTCAGCTCGAAGCTTCTCACCAGCGCGCGGAAACATACTCGCACACGGTCGACGGAGGCGCCCTCTAGAGCCTCGCGATCCTCCACAACATCGAGTCGAGTCGGCGGTACAACCCTTTGGCGCAGGGGTTGGCCATCACAGTGTCAGCTCGCGACTTCCGGTGTTGGACCCGGATGAGATTCTCGATTGCGCGCGGCAGCTTGTCCTTGACTGCCTGTGTATATTCGGTGAGGGAGAGATAGTAGCCCCAAGTCGGGTCCTTCTCAACCGGCCTGCCATCCTCCCTGAGGCTCCTGTTCTCCCATTTGGTTCCAGAATGCGACAGGACGCGGTGTGCGCCGGCTTGGAGGTCTTCGGCTGGAACCAAACTCTTTTCGTAGGCGCGACCAACCTCGTTCAGCGGGATGCAGGTCTTTTCGACGCAAGGACGTGCCGGGTCCAAAGGAGCGGATGGGGAAGCGTCGCTTTCGTGGACAGGCCGTGACTGGAGTATGGGATCTGTTGGTGAGGGAGGATGCAAAAGCGGGTTGCCCCGTACGCCTCTGCGTGACATGGTGGAAAGTACGAAATGGAGGAAAGGCAGTACGTCATGTTGGAAGTTGATGCCTGAGGCAGGTCGACAGTGAGGTCAACAAATGCTTGGATCGATATTCGATCATCCTTCCGTCCCACTGCATCACCGACTACACCTTCACCTGCTCCCTGGAGCTCTATACTATTGACTAACTGGCACCATGTCTCGGATATCTCACATGTTATGTGACCAGGACACAAGAACAAATGATCCATCACCTCCAGGCGAGATGCTCGTGACCTGAAACTCGATGTGCATTCGCTAATGTATGTCGACCCAATTCGCAGACGCTAATGCCAGACACCACAATTCTAGCCGATGTACAAAGCGCCGATGATACCCGTTCGTGGTGCGCGGTCTGAGAACCACGACTCATTCTTATGCCGGCAATCTTGCGGCTTCTTTTCTAAGTCAACCTCACTTGCTCAGGGACCCGACCAGGAGAATTCTCAAGTTTTGCTTGCACTTCTTCACTGGCAAGCTTTGGACACTCGTGCCCAAACGATGCCTACCACAACCGACACGGAGCCACGGTATCTGGACGATCTTGCCTCTCTGAACAAGGATGGCGGCGACTTCATCAGGCTTCTCCGTGTCCTCACACCGTGGTCCCACGAAGCTACACTATGCGAGCTGAAGGGTTTATCGTTGAAACTCGCTCCAAGGTACTCGGCCTTGTCTTACTGTCGGCAGCCCGGATCCCCTTTGGTCGCAATAGATGTCCGTGGGTCTGTGAGAGGCTCCTTCCCGATCTCGCACGATTTGAGGTCTGCAATAAGATCCATCTGCCAACGCCGTCAGACTGCGTGGTTTTGGATTGATGCGTTATGCATAAACCAGAGTAGCGAAGCCGAGAAAAACGACCAGGTCCCGAAGATGCGAACGATTTATGGACAGGCGTATGCAGGTCTCATTTGGCTTGGCGATCCGGTCCCCAAAAGCGAATCAGATCTTCGTTACCGATATTTTTTCTACAGCGACGAAACGAATTTTGGTACTAACGAGGGATTGGAGTTTACGCATGGGCAGTTGATGCGATTTGCAGAACTGGACATGACACATCGTGTTTGGTGGTGCAGGACCTGGATCATCCAGGAAATGATACTGCCGGCTCGGCTGTACGTCTGCTTAGGCTTGCAGACGATGCGTTGGGACCAATTTGTCAGTGCAAGTGAAGAATGGGGTAGCTTGCACCCCATGTATGACCCCCGATATGACTCGAACATGGGTCGTGCCTGTCGGAAAAGGTTGTTAGTCCTGCAGGAGCTGAGGAGGCAATGGCACGGTGGTGCCGAATACAGCCTGAACATTCTCGAACTACTGGAATTGAGTCGATTTACCTTTGCCACAGATGCGAAAGACAATGTCTACGGTATCCTCGGGCTCATCGCCCCGGAAGATAAGCAAAAGATTCTGGTCGACTATTCCCGCAAGACTAGTCAGGTTTACGCCGACATGACGGTGATGCTGATCGAGAAGTATCAGAGCTTGAATCTGATCATGAACTGCTTCTGGCACAAGACTGAGAGATCACAAGCCTGGCTTCCGTCCTGGGTGATCGACTATGGTTCCGGTCGGCACGAGCGGCACGTTTGGCGGCCCTCTCTCGCCGCCCCGGCACTGCAGCCCAGGCCGCAGATCACAGAGTATGGTTACAAAGCTGGTGCTGGAACTCTGATCTCTACGAGCGTCAACGACAATTCTTCGAAGCTATGTCTGGAGGCTGTTCTTTTAGACAAAGTCAACGACACACTAGCCGACTTCCCAACACCAAAGAACATAATGATCATAGATCGAAAGAGGTTGAAGTCCACTCGATCAGGCTATTACTTGCCGGTAGGCCAATGGATTTCCAACTGGTTGGAGTCAGCTGTGGAAATCATATAATCGTCTCTGCGGCATCACATTCCACCACCGGACCCACGACGGGACCTCCAGCAGCCGGTCAACGCTGTACGCTTTCTGATGGACGCTGTAAACCGGAATTGTGGGGAGCGCACTAACATCTACTACTTCTCTTCTTCGGAAACGGAGGACAAAGATATGCTCGACGACATTCTGCATCACATTGGGTGCTTGGACGACAACGTGGTACACCGAAAACTGAGTGACAAACACAGAAACTTCAAAAACTTCTTACACGAACTCAGGCGCTGCCCGTCAAAGGTGTTTTTCAATACCGAGCGTGGGTTTGTGGGATATGCTACGTGTGATCTCCGCCAGATGTTCTCCGATGAAGAGCCCTCGGGTGATCACTCGGTGCTCAAAGGCGACCTCATCGTGGTACCACGAGGCGCAAGCATGCCGTGGGTTCTGCGCAAAACACATGTCGAAGGCGAGTACAGGCTGATAGTAGACTGCTTTGTGCAGGGGATTATGGGCGGGGAGTTGATGGCACTGGTAGAGTCCGGACAGCTGCAGACGCAAAAATTCACACTTGTTTGATGAGGAGAGCTCGCTTTGCCATTACACCCCAGCCTTCTCCAGAGCTCCTCAGCAATCGCCGTATCCAGCGACTGCAATCAGCGGTACTCCCCCCCACAATCCCCCATCGCCTCAAACATCGCCTCCCTCCGACTCTTGCTCAACACACCCTCAACAGCAGCCCGATCCTCCTCATCCAACGACCATCCGAAACTCGCCGCATTGTCCGCCGTGTGCTCGCTAATGCCCATCCGCGCGCCGACAATGACAGCACCAATATAAGGGAAATCCAGTACCCATCGCGTGGCGACGTTCGAGATGCTCAAGTTCACGTCGTCGCTACTATGCTTCTGTGCGATCTTGCGGAGAGTTGAGAGGAGGGATTGGAAGAGAGCCCAGTCGCCCCATGCCTGGATGACGCCGTGGTACTGGTAGTCGGTTTGCGTTAGCACGATATGATGGCTTCCAAGCATCTATTCGGAGCAGTGTCCACCTACCTTGCGTTGACTTGGGGTGATTGACTGGTCGTACAGACCGGGTTCGGGCTTGTCTAACCATTTATCCGAGAGGAATCCGCCACACTGAAATCGCATGCGTCAGCCAAAGGTACCCGCAGCCAATGTCGGAGATTGAGTGTGCATACCAAGGTCCCGTAAGTCAAGAGTTTGATGTTCTCCTTCAAGCAGACTTTGTCCATCTTCATGGTTGGTCGGGAGTCGATCAATGAGAACTGTTTTCTTTTGTAAGCTGACGTAGCCGCATTCGATCATGGCGAGGAGGATCTTACCTGGACTTGATTCGAGTGTATCTTCGCTCCATGAGCAAGCGCCTTCTCCATGTGCTGCGTGTCAAAGTTGCACAGTCCCACAGCACGCACTCGCTCATCTTCGACAAGGTACTGTAGGGCGTCGAGGTATTGAGGATCCTCGTACTGATATCACGCAGTCGTTTGTTAGATTCCAGTCTGCAGCCACCCGACGGATTGAGATTATCCACGACTTACAAATTGCCAATGGAACTGAAGCAGATCGATGCGTTCCGTCTGAAGTCTCCGACACCTCTCGGCGACGTTCGCTCGAACGGCTTCTCTGGTGACAGTCATCGGATGGAACACGCAGTACTTCGTTGCGGCGAAGATGTCCTCTCTGAATTGGTAAGACGCGAGGAATTGGCCCTGCATTGCAATGTCAGCCAACAGCAAGCTCAAGAACTGAACTCTTACTAACAGCCAAGACTTCGGCATCTCCATAGTGATCCGCCATATCGAACGCAGTGAAGCCGCTCGAAACATGTAGTGAGAATTGGTTGAAGATCTCGGATGCTGGTGCTGAGCCCCACGCCGGGCTGGAGAGTTGCCAGAGACCCGAGAAGATGCGTGGTAGACGGCGGCCTGCGAGTTCGAATGTTTCTTTTGGTTCTTGAGTCGGTCTTTCAGCTGCAGGCGACAAGTTGCTTGCTGTTTGAGAATTGCAGGTGCTATTCTTTTCGCCTAGCAACCCCGCCATCGCACCCAAGCCTCTTGAGTAGGGCAATTCGATACCAAGATCCTTGGTTGGCGCTTGTAAATCGCGGAGTGTTTGGTAGAGTTTGGAGGCCATTTCCAACGAGTCTTCAATCCCAGGCGCTGATGATAACATCGACTTCTCGACCGCAGTCGCGACCTGCACCATGTCGCCGTCGATAGCCGCTAATACGCTGTGAATCTCTTGTGTCGCTTCAACGGAGTCTTCAGCCTTCAAGAGAGCGACAGCTTGAAGAACCAACTCGCAAAGTAACCTCAAGCTCTCATGGCACATCCCACAACCAATCATGCAACGGATCGTTTGTTGGCGCTTCTTCGTATCTCCCAACGAACTTTCCGTCGCACCGTTGGAGTATGTATCTGCAGCATGCTGCATATACCGTCTTGACTCTTGCTCAAAAGTCGCAGTGATCTGAGGTTGTGATGCCAAAATCGCACGCATGATCGTCCGCAAGCCGTCCAGCGGCATGTTGGTGATGATGGTGTCTGTCATCATGTTGACATGGGCCGCTTTCGCAGCCGGCTTGTGAGTTTTCGCGGCCATCTGATAATTTGTGTTGCTTGTCGAAGCTGACGGAGTGTAAAAGTGACTTCTTGTTAAAGATATGATGTTACACTTTGTGGATCAAACTATGGTCAAGATCTGTTCAGTACGTTCCTCGAAGGAAGCTCCACACAACGGAAGACCCTTGCCACTATGTAAGCAACGGCGTTCTATCAGCAGGATCGGCGTTCGACTAGAAGAAGTGGAGACTTCGTCGCGAATGCCGATAACGAGAGTAGTGGGTCTCGATCGCCAGGGGATCAAACCACTCTCGCCACCGTGCCACCATCCCTTCTGCACAACCACGTGCGGTACATATTCCTCTTCATACTTGACTTATACGCCGGCGTCTCTCTCTTGGTCACCGACATGAATCCTCCACATCCTGACACCTTTGGTAGAACACCGGTCAGCATAGCCATGTCGTCTAACAATGCAGCCAGTGCTCGGGCTTGCCTGGCATGCCGGAGTATCAAAGTGAAGTGTATGATTCAGTGTGGCGACGCTGTATGCCGGCGGTGTGCACGCAAGTCACTGGACTGTGTCTTCCGCCCTCATCAGCGTGGTCGGAAGGTGGGAACACGGTGTGTCACTCTTACACAGCTCACTCTCTACACTCTGTTCCAACACCACAGTGTTCCTTCGCTAACTCCTCCAGCGTACAAAAGAAGCCTGCGCCACAGCAGGCAAGCACAATACGTCTACCGGGTATCGACGAGATACAGCAAAATCTCAGCTGGGAGACAGGAACTCTGCAGCCTTCGAGTCTCCTGCACCATGCAGTATCTCATGGCCGATTCTCTCTACGCAATGTGCTCAGCACGCCAGGTCCCTCAACTCAGGCCAGCTCCGGCGAGCCATCAACCGATCCGGCCGGTGATCCCATCTCAATGGGTCTGGTGACTTCTGAAATGGCTTCATCTCTGTTCGATGACTTTATGACCTACCTCAATCCTTACATCAGCCAACTAGATCCGCAATTACACACGCTTGACTATGTACGACAGAAATCTGCATTCCTGCTGTCCGCTGTACTGGCCGTTGCAGCAAAGTCATCCCACCCGCTTCTATACGAGCGACTACTCGAACACGCCGAAAGTCTCTTGTCCCAATGCTTTATGCGAGGACTCAAGTCGACAGAGATAGCGCAGGCCGTCATGTTACTCACTTACTGGAAGAAGCCCGAGGACAGCCGTGCTTGGGTTTTTCTGGGATACACTGTCCGCATGGGCATGGAGCTGGGTTGGCACAGGCTGAGCCGACTTTCCAGTACGGATGTCGCATCGATGAGCAGAGACCAACAGCTGGAGCATCGAAACATCGAGCGCACCTGGTACGTTCTCTTCGTGTACGACCGAAGCATGAGTCTCCAGACCGCAAAGCCATGGATGATAGAACGCAGCGACTTCACTGAGTCTATCGAGGCCTGGTGTAGGGAGCCGCTTGCGGTACCCACCGATATTCTTCTGGGCGCTTTTGTCACCCTGCGACTCTTGACCTCGGAGGTCTTCAAGCTACTCGGAGGCGACAACTTGGCCAGAAATGGAGCGGGGAGTGGTGGCAGCCAATTCTACCCACTCTGCTCCTTTTTCGCCATCATCAAGGGCCGGATCGCCGAGTGGGAGTCCAAATGGACACAACGCGCAGTACAAGATTGCCACCAATTTCTCATCCGTTTTTACGCCGCCCACCTCCGACTGCAGATGTTCTCTCTTCCCTTGCACGAAGTACTTCGCGGGCGGAATAAAGACAATCCGGGACAGCAGCAGCAAGAAATCTCATCCAACCTCGAAGCGCTGTGGACGAGCTACTCGAGCGCCATCGCCATGCTCCACCTGCTGTCCCGATACTCATCTTTGATTCATCTCGTGCAAGACTCCGTGCACGTCATGACGGCCTACAGCGCTTCTTTCCTGCTCAAGCTGATGCACGGCAACCTTGCACTCGACATACTGGCGGAAATCCGTCCCGAAGTCGAGGCCGCCATTCGACAAGCCGCGCATTGCTTCCGACAGGGCGCCGATCTGCAACGGAACTCATCAATCACTGCCACCACGACGACCACCAGCTGTGCCCTCGAGGCGAACTTTTTAGAGAGGATTTTAGCCAAACTGACAGACGCGCAAGGGAACTCGGTTCAGACTGTATCGACCGGGTATGAAGTGGATGAGCAACCGTCCGCGGCGGAAGATACGGCCATCAACTTCGAGCAACAACTGCCGTTGTCCACACAAGCTTCCGAGTCTGCAGTCACGACAGCTGCTGGTCTATATGTCGACGATATCTTTGCCGGCTTGGACGGCATTTTTAGCGAATATGCGCTTTGGGGCAATGGGATGCCGACGGATGCTTGGGGCAATTTGCAAGAAGGCACTTTCCTTGCATGAATGACCTGCAACGATTAAGATGATGGTTTTACAGTACATACGGAAATCTCCTTGCCTTGAGCATCCCTCAAATTCGTCGGCCTCCAGGTGCTTCACCGACAGATCAGCATTCCGACCTCAAATTGATGCTTCCTTGAGAGCAGTTTCCGACGCGTTTCCACTCAAGGGAACCAAAGTCGTCTCCCCATGCTCAAAAACTCTCACCCCTTCCCTCACAATCCTCAACTGAGACGGACAGCAGGGATCAGGGCATGCTATCAGAGCATCCGTCGTCATCCAGTCGTTCTTGTGCGTCACCCTTTGCTTTGCTGCGAGCAGGGGCAAGACGGATGCTTGATCCCGGAAGTCAGTCAATGAAGCATGTTGGCTGTACAGGATACTGGAAACAGGTGTGGAATACTCACAGAGGCTGTAGATGCTGATTCCTTGGTCTGGCGGAAGGTACATCATCTCGCCTTTCAGTGTGAAGTAGTCGCCCTCTTTTGCGCCGCACATGATTCTTTTGCCCTCGGGGCAGACGACTTCTACTCGGAGGTCGTAGAGTTGGAAGGATGTGTCTGTTGACGACATGGTTGATGGTATGGGTCGATGCTGTGTTGTTCTTTCCGTGTCCGGCAGCCGATATTGGGTGCTTGCTGTCGTTTCGTCTTTGGAGTCTCATGTAGTCTACCAGATGATGTACCAATCGTTACTTGGTTGTCTCCCGCAAACAAAGACCCTTGAAGATAGACATGTGGACACGGCTCCACAATCGACACGGAACGGCTTTACATTGCGTAATCAGCGCCGGCGTTCTATCTAGGCGGATGCTTGAAACACCGTAAGCTGACAGGGCTCAATAGCCGACCTCAACTCTCAAGGGCAAGCCGGGCTGGGCATCTTTCCCGCCACAATTCGTCTGCAAAATGATAACGATACAGACTGCGAGATAGAGGAATTTCGATATCAGCCAGTCCAATGGAATCTTCACTTGGTCGAATTTGATATTTGTTAGCGACTTGTCGCTTCGGCTTTTGTTGCTGCTCGCTTCGTTCTACAATCCCGTCAGACTTGTCTTCGCACCCAGGCGACCAAGATCCCACAGCCTCATGAACTCGCAGCCATGATGGGCGACAACCACTCCACCAAGAAGGGACTTACAGCCTTTGTCCACGGCCCAGAGATGGAGGGCAGTCTCAATGCCGGCGACACCGCCTCAGCCGGAGCTGGCCATGTCTTGCAAGAAGAGGAGATCAAACGAGATCTTCATTCCCGCCATATTAATATGATTGCCATAGCAGGCATGATCGTGCGTGCAATCCATCTTCCCCATCTCCATCCATCTTCTTCACAACCGCCCGTTGCATTTTTGAGACTTGAAATCCCCAAGGCCATCAAATCCAAGTAACTCGAAGAGCTAGTCTGACGCAAGATGGGTCGCAGGGAACGGGACTCTTCCTCGGATCCGGCAAAGTCCTCTCGATTGCAGGTCCAGCCGGCGCTTTACTAGCATACACTTTCATGGGCCTCATCACTTTAGGCGTCACATACACGACCGGCGAGATCACGACGTTCATGCCCCGGACTGGCGGGTTTGTTCGCCATGCTACGCATTTTGTTGAACCGGCGCTGGGAGCTGCTGTTGGGTGGAACTTCTGTAAGTCTGAATTGCGAGGAACAAAGTTCTCATTGTCGTTCTGGGTGTTACCGGTTGTTCCGACGAGCATAGCTGACCAGGCTTTCGTGATTTCCAGGGTACACGATGGCCATCGTGGTACCGACCGATATGAGCGCTGCGGCGACTATCTTGCAGTTCTGGGATACACCAGTGCCACCAGCGGCATGGATCACCATCTTCGCGGTCTTTATCGTCGTCCTGAACTTTCTAGGCGTCAAATTGTTTGGTGAAGTAAGTGAAACGAGCGTTCTTGGTCGACAAGCAACCACTAACGCTTCCGCAAAGTCCGAAGTCGTCTTCGCCTCCCTCAAGATCATGCTCATCATCGGCCTCATCATCGGCGGACTCGTCATCAACCTGGGCGGCGCTCCCAACCACGAAAGACTCGGCTTTGCATACTGGCGTAACCCGGGCGCCTTCAACGAGTACATCATGACTGGCTCTGCTGGCCGATTCCTCGCATTCTGGAAAGTCCTTCTCACGGCTGCTTTCAGCTTCGGCAACGTTCAGGTCGTGGCAATTGCGGGATCGGAGACGATGAACCCACGTAAAGTCATTCCCGCTGCCACGCAGAAGACGTTTTTGCGGGTGTTTCTGTTTTACTTTTTGAGCATTTTGATTGTTGGCATGATTGTGTCAGTATATTCCCTTCCCCGAGCGGTCAAGAGTGCATTCGAGCGGATTTGGTAATCGGCAATACCAGGAAGTTGTACTGACTTTCCCTAACAACACAGAAAATCCAACGACCCCTCCCTCTCCATCTCCACCGGAACCGCCGCCCAATCGCCCTTCGTCATCGCCTTCGTCCGCGGCGGCATCTCCGTCGTACCCTCCATCATCAACGGTGTAGTCTGTACCTCCGCCATCAGCGCCGGCTCGTCGTGTATTTTCTTCGCCTCACGCACACTCTACGGCCTGAGCTGCGACGGACATGCCCCCAAATTCTTCCAAAGATGCAACCGCTTCGGTATCCCACACTACGCCGTGGGTGCAACTTGCTTGCTGATCCCGCTTGCTTACATGAATGTGAACAACAACTCGTCGCTGGTCTTTGGGTGGTTGGTCAACATCACCACTGTGTCGGGACTTATTGGGTGGGTTGTGATTGAGTTTACGTATCTGCGGTTCTTCAAGGCGTTAAAGGCGCAGGGATATGAGAGGAAAGATCTGCCGTACCAGAGCCCTGGGCAGCCGTATGTTGCTTGGATCACCATGGCCTTGGTCTCGATCATCTTGCTCACCTCGGGTAAGTGCATTGCTCGCGTCCACTGGACATTGACACCTTCGATCAATGAGCCCCTACTGACACCATCCGGTATCCAGGCTTCGACGTGTTCGTGAAGGGCAACTTCACTGTATCCGGCTTCTTGACCTGTTACCTAAATCTGGGCATCTTTGCTGGTAAGTCCCACCGCAACCTTGGAACGCCAACCACCTTTGACACGCTCAATGGCTAACTCTTCTCGTTCAGTGCTCTACATATTCTTCAAGTTCTTCCTCAATTCCAAGGTGATTCCCGTCGAGGCAATCGATCTGAGAACCGAGTTCGAATCCATCAGGCAAGAACGGGAAGCTGGAGAGAAGCTCGGAATAGAGAAGTCTGGGTCGAATCGATTGAAGGCTATCGTTGCCAGAATGCGCAATTGGATTTGATAGTGACATCTCAATATTCAGCGTTGTCTCCGCAATGTTCGGGACTACATGTACTTTTCAGGCAATCGATCTGTCACCAGTCTTTTCTGCCTCTGCCATTCCGATCTGGAGGCAAGTGAGCAACTCACCAAGGCAGTTCAATCCGCCTCAAACATGCATACGACCAAAATATCCGTCTTCAAGCGCGAAAGGTCGAACAGTATAGTGATGCGAGCTCTTATCTTGACAGCCGGCCGTACTACATCTCGAATATCTTGGACCCACTAGTTTGTTAGTACCCTAAACTCAATTTACTCCTTAGCCGGTATCTTCGAGCTAATCTCTTGATAGCCGGTCGACCCCCGCTCGCTTTAAGACACCGGCCATTGTGTCAACCCACCACCAACCTCACACAAAGAGGATAACTGATTAGTGATGTCTTGACCGGGATACAACTTGGATGCCGCGGCGTGGGGCTATTCGGCAAGTACCATTGTCCCAGCATTCGATATATACTGAAGATACCACGTCCGAGGCCCAGTCAAACGCATAGTGTTGCTCCTGCCATCACTATCGACCTGGCCATTGAACGAGAGATGACGAGATCCAGTCTATTTACAGCAGCGCTCTGCGCCGCAAATCTAGCAAATGTCGCCCTTGCAGGTCAGCAACCATGGCTCGACGCATCTCTGCCTTACGAGGAACGACTGCAATCCTTCATCGCCCAGCTAAACACCACCCAAAAGCTCGCAATGACACAAGGCGACACCGAGGTACCTACCCTGTCATACTCTCAAGCATTTGTGAACTTCACGCTAGAATCAAACCTCACAGCTCGACGAAAACGGCACCGGCGTAAACCCCTGCATCGGCCACATCAGCGGCAACACCACCCTCGGAATCCCCAGCATCTGCATGGGCGACGGCCCGCCAGGCGTCAGCAACTCCCTCGCAAACGTAACAACATTCCCAGCCCCAGTGCTAGCAAGCAGCACTTGGAACACGGCAGTACAATACGTCTTCGGCCAAGCCCTGGCGCGCGAGCACATGGGCAAAGGCCGGAATGTCATTCTCGCACCCACCATCAACATCCTGCGGTCGCCGCTCTGGGGCCGCGCCGCAGAGACGTTCTCCGAAGATCCCTGGTTGACGGCGAGATTTGCTGTTGCGGGTGTTCAGGGGATCCAGAGCCAGGGTGCGCTGGCGTGTCCGAAGCATTTCGCGGCTTATAATCAGGAGACGAATCGGTTTGGTCCTCTTCCTGAGTACGAGGCGGTAGACGCCATCGTCAACGAGCGTACGCTGCACGAAGTGTATTTTCCTGCGTTCAAAGCCAGCGTCTTAGAAGCCGATGCAGCGGCCGTCATGTGCTCTTACAACCGAGTGAATGGCCACTACGCTTGCGAGAACGACTACCTCCTCAACAAGACTCTGAGGCAAGACTGGGGCTTCAAGGGCTTCGTGGTGGCGGACTGGTATTTCTCGACCCGCAGCACGGTCGCGTCCATCATGGCAGGTCTAGACATCAACATGCCCGGAGGCGATCTGACGGACAGCTACGGATTCCCAGACTTCTTTGGAGAGCCGTTCGCCGAGGCACTCGCTAAAGACACTATCCCGCTCTCGCGGCTAGACGATATGGTGGAGAAGATCTGGCGGTATATGTTCAAGCTGGGCGCGATCGATAATCCCGTAAATGGCAGCGCGCTCGACAACGTCCGAACACAGGCACATCTTGATCTCGCGCAGTCAATGGTCGAGGATGGAGCTGTGCTCCTCAAGAACGACGAGGAGACATTGCCGTTGTCGTCTGACAAGTATACCAAGATTGCAGTCTTCGGCGTCGGGGCCACGACTCAGAACCAAGTGAGCGAAAATCACGGCGGCTTCGTCAAGGACTCAACCATGGTCGTTCAAGCGCCGCTCGCGGCCCTGGAGCGCCGTGGGGCTGCTGAGGGGATTCAGGTGCGGTACGCAGAGGCGTATCCTGGTAATGGCATTTTTCCGACGATCCCGCCTTCGATGTTCCTGGACAGCGGACTCAATGTCTCCTACTACAGCAACCTGGACTTCTCCGGCCCACCCGCAGTGACCGACTTCGTACCCAACATCACGGCCGCGACCTACCCTCCCGAGTTGTGGAAAGCGTACCCAGACGCCTTCACAGCCGTGTACGAGGGCGTGTTCCTGCCCAACACGACAGGCACATACCATTTCTCGCTCGTGGGTACGGGTACGAGCCTGCTGTACCTCGACGACGTGCTGGTCGGAAACCAGTCTTACCACAACTTCGGAGGTGACTATGTGCAAGGGATCGCGTTTCTCACTGGAGGAAGCCATGTTCGGCTGCGCCTCGAGTACAGCATGGCGTACTCGCTGTCGACCGGCGCATACGGTGTGACGCTCGGCGTCTCACCCGGCAATCGCACGCGCGAGCACAGCGAGGCAGAGACTCTGGCTGAGTGGGCGGATATCAAGATCGTGTTCGCCAGCGATCGGCTGTCTGAGGGATGTGATAGCGGGAGTGGGCTTTCGCTGCCGGGGGATCAGAATGCTGTCATTGAGCGTGTGGCGGCGACCACTGCTGGAAAGACGGTTGTTGTGCTGAACACCAACTCGGCTGTCTTGATGCCTTGGCTTGACGCCGTTGACGCTGTGATGGAGATCTGGTACCCTGGACAGCAGGTCGGACTCGCGCTTGAGCGATTGTTGTTTGGGGATGTGAGTCCTAGTGGGCATCTGCCTGTGACGTTCCCCAGGCGGTTGGAGGATGCTGTGCGCATTGATACAGACATTGAGGCTGTCTTCGATGAGGGACTGTACGTCGGATACAAGGCGTTTGATGCGAAGGGAATCGAGCCTTTGTTCCCCTTTGGCCATGGACTGACGTATTCTGAGTTCGAAATCGACAGTCGCAGCGTCGAAGTGGTCGTACAGAAGAGTGAAAATGCGACAACGGAGAGCGTGAAGATGCGCGCCACGCTGGAAAACGTCGGCAAAGTCGCAGCACGTCAGGTCGTCCAGCTGTACGTGGCTTATCCCGAAGAAGCAATGGAGCCACCGAAGCTGCTCAGAGCTTTCCAGAAGTACGAGCTCGAGGCTGGGAAGAGTGTGGCGGTCGAGCTTACTGTTGCGACAGAAGACTTAAAGGTATGGGATGGTAAGACGAAGATGTGGAAGCTGGTTGGAGGCGAGTATACGTTCATGCTGGGGTTTTCTTCGAGGGATATCCGGGCCGCAAAGGCGACAGTACTCTAGTGCGTGATCTTTCTGGAATATGCTCCCAGTGGGAAAAGCGACCCTTCGCAATGCTTCCCTGAGACCACAGAATTAGGGTGTATACGTCGAGCCAGCCATGGACGAAGTTCTAGCTGGATCGTAGCGAAACTGTACCTTGCGCTACACACCAGATAGACCTCTATTTGCCGTACATCAGGTGATCCATCACGTCAGCACTCGAAGATTTGCCCAGCACTGCATACTGGTTAACCACCTCTGAGACCGCCGCTCCCACCTCCTTGCAACGCAACCCCAGCTTCTCCTCCGTATTCCGAGTGTCAGCCTTCCAAACCGCCGGAAACACCCAATCCTCCGGCAACAAAGGCCGGACAGTCGGGTGTGCCGACCTGACGAACTCGCCAATCTCGCTCCATGAAGTGTGCGGCCCGTGAAGTATGAACTCATCTCCGGAAGCGACAGAAGGCGATTCAATCGCCATGATGTGTGCGTCGGCAACGTCTTGCACTACAACGAACGAAGGCGGCAGAGCGGGCTTCTGGAATAGGCCTTGCATCAGGATCTGGTTGGCGGCGTTCATGTCGGTCCCGTCCACCCAAGTAGGGTCGTGACCGATTACAAAGGTAGGATGTAGACTGACGACTTTGAAGGCTGCTTTCTCTGTTGTGATGAAGTCTCGCATGGCTTGGTGTGCTCGGATCTTCGAGATGCAGTACTTCGTCAAGTGCGTGCCGACTTCCTGGCCCGCATGGTCGAGGAGGTCGTAGTGGCTGAGGACTGTATAAGGCTTGATCTCCACGCGGCTGCAAAGGAGAGAAAGTGGATCCATCAGAGCGACGACAGACGAGGTGATGACCACAGTCTCGATGGAGGCGTGCCGGCCCGCGGTCGAGAGAACCATTGATACCATTCCCACGGCTGGCTCGACATAGCCGGAGCGAAGATCGTTGGCTTTTCCCGCCAGCGGTGACGCGACGTGGAAGACGAAGTGGACCCCCTCGAAAGCAGGATCGAGGGCTCCGGGAGACCGCAGATCGGGCACGACGAAGTACTCGGCATTGGCGCGTTGGTGTGGCGCCAGTCTCTGTAGAGCTGCTTCACCTTTTGCAGAGGACCGGACCACCAGCCGGATCGCATATCCAGCGTCCAGAGTTGCAGTCACGATGCGTGAGCCGATGAACCTGTTGCCGCCGGTGATACAGATGATCTTCCGAGGTGTGGTAAAAGTTCTGTCGTGTTTTATTGCCAACCCTCCAAAGACCGCCAGCTCATCTTCGAACACCTTGACCTTCTTGGCCGGCTTTTTCCGATCACACTTCCACAGACGTCCACACATGTCAGCCACCCATACGCAGTCGTTGTATCTGTCTACTTGGAGACCTACAGCTTCTCCGAACCCCTGGGCAAGGATCGTACGCTGAATGCCTTTTCCATCACCACAGACAAGCGTCGATAATGATTGTTTGTTCAAAGAATTACCAAAAGGCAGTTCTCCGCGGTCCGTCCAGTAAAGCGCACCTTCCTCGTCATCGACATCGAGATCAACAGGTTCGGGAAGTCCCTTCGCAACCGTCGCAACGTCTCGTCTCGATCGAGCGCTGTACCCAAGAGGCATCCGCAAGTCTGCGACCATGATCCGGCCCTGTGATCCCTTTGATGGTCCCTTTTGTGTCCAGAAGAACTTCCCCAGTTTCTCCGACACTGCCACGCCAACGCACCACAGATGCGGGTTATTCCTGTCAATGTCGATTTCGTAATCTCCAGTTTGTACGACAACCTCATGATCCGTCCCGTCGTAGTTCGCAGAGTGGATCCTGAGGCCCTCTCGGTCAGCCACGTAGACTTTTCGTGAGCTCCTGTCCAGGGAGATCTGCTTCGGCGTGTGACAAACTCCTGGGGACATCAGGAACTCGGGGTCTGAGCCGTCGAGATTGGAGCGCCAGACGACTCCGTCGTTGTGCCCGACGTGGCCCATCTCTGTCCAGAAGAGAGTGTTCGATTCGTTGCAGATAGCAACACCGTCGGGGACAGAACTATGTGTGGATTAGTGCACATGTCTTGCAAACTTTCTGAGAATTCAGTCTCGACTTACCATCCATCACGAATGGTCGACAAGACCTTGCCTGCAATCGGATCCACCGAAAGAATCTGTCCGGAGGTGCTGAGCTTCTTCAAAGCCGATGCATCGAGGGGAATGTCTGGCTCCTGGCGAAAGATGCATACCAGACAGAGAACCGTCTTTGTATCCGAGAGCTTGTCGACCATGCGGGATGACTGTTCTGGAGAAGGAGATGAACTCTGGCTCCATTCCTCATAGGCGCTGTCATTCCTTTCCAGTACAGGTTTCTGATCGCCCGCGGGGACAAGCGAACACGGAACCTCCTTACCGAGGCCTGAGATACTAGCGAAAAAGGAAGGCAGATGTTTCGCGTAGACGTCGCTTGTAGGGAGAGAGTGGCAGCCCGGATGGATCACGGTAACAGAGCGCCTGGTAGCCGTTATCTCGAGTGCGGTTTCGCGCTGTAGGTCGCTCACGACAGTGTCCCATTCCCCGACGAACCGGAAAAACGGCGTCGAGAGTGCAGGACCCTCCCATAGCCATTCCGTCCCTGCCCGCAAGAGTCCAGGGCAAAATAAGATGCCGAACTTCAGAGGAGGATGGGCCAGGTGGGAGAATTCGCGGGGATAGGGCAAGACTGTGTCTGATGAGCTGCGAGGCAGAGCTTCGTATGCTTTGCGTCGAACGTCGCCTTGCAAAAGGGAGGCGAGGATGACAGCCATGATCGACCCTTGAGAGAACCCGACAATTCCGTCAAAGGGCCCTTGTGTTTGCAGTAGTTCTGCTAAGTATTCCAGGCTGTCAGAGACCTCCTGAAAGCCTTTTCCAGGGACATGCTGATGAAACCAAGCTCTGAAATGGATTGATGGTTCGTCTTCTTGGCTGTTCTCATTCTGGTCTTCGGAATTCTCAGTCACGTCGCCCGGGTGGAGCTGTACCGGACCGTTTGCCCATACAAATTCGGTGTGAGGGTATGCGCTTTGCATGTGCACACAGAATCGGCGTGATTTAGCCTGCAGTATCTCATCGTTCTGCGCATAGCCGTGAAGCATAAGAAGGCGCATGTTGAAGTCGGGAGAGTAGATGAAAAGTGACAAATGACAGAACAACCTCTGTGGCGTTGCAAGCAGAATGTTTACCTTGTCCCATTATCAAGTCTCCTTGACAGACGCTCTGCCTGAAACATATCACGCCGACCGAATCTACAGACACCTGCAAAGATTACGTTGATCAGCCTCCGCTAATGGCACTGCCGCACTGGGGAAAAAGATCAGCACAGGTGGATGGAATGTGGATGTGACGGTTGAGGTGAAGCCATAGTGCGATCGTGCATGATCAAGGGATGCACGATACATGCGTGGGGGTGGGTGCTTAAATTAATCCTTCTAAGCACTGACCAGAAGGGACCGCTAAATGTCTCAGTCAGTGCCATGTCCGTTAGGACAGAATACGTATGTCTGGCGAAACAGTAGCACAACGTCCTCTTTCGTATCGTCTCGGTATCGGACTGAGGAATTGACAGTCACACCATGTGCCTGTTTGACCTTGCTGTGATCGCGTAAAAGAGAGCGAATGCGACAGCCGAACGCGTCGAGTGCGCCACGTCAGGGAACTGGTCATAGGGGAGTACACCTTCATGCTCGGATTCTCTTCGAGGGATATTCGGGTGAAGGAGTCAATAGTCTTACAATAGTTAGACGAACCTCAGTTACCATCCACATACTTCAACTCTTCAATGGGACGCATGCCGAAAAAGCGTCCAGAGCCCTCAATACTACGCTGCACTACCGACTGGGCTCTGACACGCATGTCCTGCTCGTAAGACCGGACGTTCGCCGTGGTGTCGCCTCCATTACAAAGCGCATCACAAAGAGCAGTGGCGTCCTGGAACGCGGCATTTGCGCCGAATCCCCCAACAGGTGGCATCGGATGGGCAGCATCGCCTAACAAGGTGACGGCAGCATGGTGGCCACTTGGTTGTTCCTCCCAGGCGCTCATGAGACTGCGTGGCTCGGCGGCGTGGAAAGTCAGACTTGAAGCTGCGGAAGGATCTTGCTCGGTGAGGATGCGGTGGATGCGGGGGTGCCAGTGCGATGTGAGGGCCTGCGATCTTTCAGCTGACTGCTCAGGTGTGAGTGAGTAGCTACTCTTGCCGAAGGGGTCATCCTTAACGGCATCACGGCGGAAGACAAGCACCCAGTAGAGGTAGTCGGCCGGCAGAGACAAGCCAAGATCCTGAGCAGCCTGCGCGCCGCGGGTTCGGTCGAAAGCCATGATGTCGCAGAAGAGCTTCATTTTGCTGTCATTGCTCTCGCCGATCAGGCTGAGGCCTCGGCTGAGCTCTCGCGCGACGCGGTCGAAAAAGCCGGGGGTGATGGGCGTTTTTCCAAAGACGGCGCGGCCCTCGGTGTCGAGGAGGCCGAGCGCGGGCATACGTTGGCGTCTCACGCCAGACTTCACGCCGTCGGCGCCGATGATCAAGTCAGTCTGCTCAGTGGCATGGTCGGCAAATTTGACGTCGAGGAGACGGTTTGGCGCTTGGGTATAGCCTTTGAACTGCATGCCGAAGCCTACATGCTCGCGCACGCCGGATAAGAGGAGGTTGCGGAGAATTGCGCGGTCGGCATTGTAGGCCTTTGACTGGCCGGCAGCTTCCTTTGCCGGACCAGATGCCCATCGAGTCGCTTTGCCGGAGAGGGCGTCTAGCTGATGGCCTTCATCTCTGAGTTCGGCACATGTTGCCTGGAAGGCTGTCCAGAGGGGAGACGGAAGAAGGCATTGTAGCGATTGTGCGGCATCTGCGGAAATGCGAATGCGATATCCTGGACTGGGTGTAAGTCATGTGACGGATTGTAAGTGAGGTTGATATTTTGGGAGGTTTACCTTGACCACGGAAGGAAGCGCTTGCATCACGTTCGAAAACGCGGAAGGCAAGTCCGGCTTGCTTCAGTCCCTGAGCTAGGGCAAGCCCGCCAAGGCCGGCGCCGATGATGCTCGGCATTGTTGTGTATCGTTGCAGTGTTGTTGGTGTCTATTTGAGGTCGATAACACCCTTGAAAACGCGAGTGAACGAGCCAGAGAGACAAGCTACCAATTGAGTCTCTACCCAATAGGGATAGGAGTGATCAACAACCATTTCGGTATACGTATCGTATACCACTATCCTAACCCTGATCCTTCGGGATTCGGCATCCGGCGAGTTCCAACTTCGATCCTGAAGACTGCCGGTCTCGCTTAAGAGAGTCGACACCATATACCTATCCATGAATGAAGCAGAGCTCGATGTCATGGACTCTGGTGCCGATAGCAAGCAGCGCACAGGAAACGAATCTTGCGATGCCGATACCGATGCCATGACGCCGAACAACCCACTGGACCATGCAGATGAACGAGACCGAGATGACGGCTCCTGGACCCATGTCATAGCATGCCACTTGCGCGCGAAAGATCTGATAGTACTCAGTGGACACACTGTCCCCGCAGCTCCTCATCATGCAGACAAAGGCGCCCGGGAAGACGACAGCATTGAATGCAGGCTTCGATGATGCGCCCGTAAACTGGGACGTGGTTCCTCATGGGCGACAACTGGACTGCAATGATGCACGAGATGTCAAACAACGACTTGTCCTGGAGCGTGGACTGAGAAGTATGAGGATGCCGATACTGTAGTCGCTGGCTGGGACAAGCTTTCTTCGGGAGGAACTGGTAGCACTCTTTCCTGGTCAAACAGCCATGGCAGATTTACCTATGCTCCAGGGGAGGTTTGATTCAGCATGCCACTGGAGCGAAGCGATACGACTGGAGGAATGAAACCAATTTGGACATGAGCAGACATCTTGAGCTGGCTCCGTTGGACGACATCACAGCTCGAGCAGAGCAGATTGACTTGCATCATGCGGTCGGGCACTTCAGGCTGCTCATGTGCGGAATACCATGTACGCCGTGTAGTTGCAGCAGAAGCGCCACGGCCCATGCAGATGCTTTGTCTTGTTTCGACCAGACATGTCCCTTAACGCCGACGCCGGAATTAGAGGCATTTAACACCGTCAGGACAAACATGAGCAGTGAGTACTTCATCTTTATCAGATACTAGAAACTAAATCGGCATTCTTCGGACCATTCGCTTTCTCTACCTCCGTAGACTTATCATACAGCGTGTCGTCTCTTCAACACCGTCAACATGTCAACCTCGCCTACTTCGGTCAAGATGCACAACGAGAACGTCCCGAAGGCTGGAAACGATATCAAGGAACTACCGCAAGAGGAGGTCAAGCCCGCGCCGCCTGTTATGCCCACCTTCCCCGAAGGCGGCTTCAAGGCATGGGGCGTTGTAATCGGATGCTGGTGCACTTCATTCGCCTCGTTCGGCATCGTGATCTCGTTCGGGTGAGAGCAGAGCACTTTATCATTCGCAAATGCCACCCCCTAACATCGCACAGCGTCTACGAGACCTACTACCTGCAGACCTTCCTCCGCGGCCACTCCCCATCAACAGTAGCCTGGATCGGCTCCATCCAAGCCTTTGCCCAGTTCTCAGCCACTCTAGCCAGCGGTCCCCTCACAAACCGCTATGGCCCCACGGTCATCGTCTGGCCCTTCTCAGTTCTCCTGGTCGTGGCCATGATGCTCACCAGTCTGTGCACCGAGCTCTACCAGTTCATCCTGTGTCAAGGGATCCTCCTCGGCGTCTCCTGCGGACTGATCTTCGCACCGGCCCTGGCAGTCATCGGCCATTACTTCTTCAACAAGCGCGCGCTGGCAATTTCGCTGGCTTCTACCGGCTCTCCCGTCGGTGACATCATCTTTACTGTCGTTCTCAACAACCTGATCCCGAGTACTGGGTTCGGCTGGGCTCAGAGGGTATGCGGCTTTCTCAGCCTGGCCCTGCTTTTGCTTGCCGCGGTCCTCGTTCGCCCGACCGGCATGAGGAGGCAGAACAGCTTGTTCCTGCTCGATGCGTTCGCGAAGCCGGCCTATCACCTTCAAGTGAGTGGTTCCAGTACATGATCTGTATCTGGCCAACGACTGACAAGTGCATCGCAGGTCGCCGCCTTGTTCATGGTCGTCCTCGGGCTCTGGACTCCATACTTCTACATCGCAACCTACGGCATCGAGCACGGCATGTCCGTGAGGCTCGCCAACTATCTCTTCGCGCTCATCAACGCCGGTTCTCTCGTAGGACGAGTCGCTGGTGGATTTCTTGCCGGCTGGGTCGGGCAATTCAACGTCATCACCGCGTCCTGTTACATCTCCGCGATCTTAATCTTCATCTGGCTGGGCGTCACCAGCACCGCCACTACATCCACAGTCTTTTTCTTGACACAGTCGAGGTTGTATGGCAAGGTAGGTAGACGTTGAGAACGAAAATCGGCATTCCTCCCTCCGCATCAGAGCGAATCGCAAGATCTACCTACCTATCCGGAAAAATTCCCGCCTCCTCGATCACCCAACCTTTGATCCAAGCTCGCAAGCAACTCTTGTCCAGCGGCGGGGGCAGAGTCCGCAAAGTATTGCTAGCGGCCAAAGACCGGCCGAGCTCAAACGGACGCTTGAAGTCGGCTCCCGTCAGTAGGTTCTCGAAGAAAGGCAGCAGATTGGCCGCCGGGTTGGCGGCGATTGCCTTGGCATCAGTAAACTCGGCGCCGAAAGCAGCCTTTAATCTCGCCAGCCATTCAGAGTAGGGTATCACATCGATCGGAGAACCTGCGCGTTCGCATGCCAACGGTTCGAGGACTTCCCTGACAGCATGCATGATTGCACTCCAAGAGCAGGACGCGGGGTGCAGGATGTGGAAGGTGGTGTTGTCGGTTTGAGGTTGCAGCGTTAGTCGTCTGAGAGTCGGACATTTCGAGCAGGATCTTTGCCACCGTATCGACCGGGATCCACCGCAGGTTCTCGTCGTCTTCCACCCGTCCCAACGTGTCCGGGAGTGCGCCGATGTGCAGGGAGCTGATGACCAGACTCGGGAACCATTCTCGCACATTCCAGCCACGCTTGCGGGAAGCGTCGCCTGTTATCTGGCCCACACGGGCGGAGATGGTTGTGATGCCGAATTTCTCGGAAGCGTACCCGAGGATCCTCTCTGCGATGTATTTGGACTGGCCGTAGCCTGTGGAAGAAGGGACTTTGGTGTCCAGAATGACAGTCTCGGGGACGGCGGGAGCTTGCGAGTATCTCGCAACAGATCCAATGGACGACACGAGCTGCAATCTCACTCTCCGGCTGCTGCGGTGGGCAAAGCGGACAAGGCCGAGGACTCCATCGAGGGTTTCTGTGTATGACTGGAGAGAGTTGATGAAGTTGACAGGCCATGCGTTGTGGATGACATGGGTCACTGAGCCTTGCAAGTCTTTGAACTCAGAGGCGGACAGCCCGAAATTGGGCATGGCAAGACTTCCGGTGAAGAAAGTGACGCGGTGATCTGGGAATCTGATTGATAGCCCTCGACTCTCGTTCCGAGTGGCCTGTAGGCTCCGGGAGTCAGCAGATCGGTTGAGGCAGTAGATCCTTCGTAAGTCGTTTTCCAGTATAAGGTCGAGGATGTGGGAGCCTAGCGCTCCTGTCGATCCCGTTGTCAAGATTGCTCCGTCATCTTGGGATGCTGGATTGGAGACTGGGAAGCTGTCTTGAACTTTAGCAGGAGTGTTTTCATTGACGCCACTGCTCACACCATCGCTTGATACGTTCCCGTTAGCCGACTCGCCCTCGTGGAGCAGCAGTTCATCGATCTTCTTCTGATACATATGAAGCATGCTGGCGACTTCGTCCACCGGCGCCAGAGGAGTAGAGTCTTGCGCAAGCGATTGCGTGATAGATTCTGCAAGCGACCTGACGGTCGGGTTGGAGTAGATCGTCCTCGCCGTGATCGGCAACAGAGGAAACCTCGTCACCAGTGCTCGACGGAACTGAATAACCTGAAGCGAATCTATACCAACTGAGAAGAAATTGACGTCGTCGGACACCACGTCGTTGTTCAAGCCTTGGACGATTTCTCGAAGTGCAGTGATGAGTTCGTTCTCGCCGTTTGGCTGTTGGCTTGCGAGCGTGTTCGCTGACGACGTATGATCTCCGGGCAAGTCCTCGACATAGAGTCGATCGATGATGTCCTTGTACAAGGTCAAAGTGGCCTGCCTCTGGACGGTCCCTTTGACAGCCCTCATGAAAGGCATATCTCTTGGAGCTATGAGGACTCTGGCTTTCGACACCTTGGCGTGCTTCGGGCAACGCTTGTTGCTGTCATCTACCTTGGGCCAGATGTATTCGACGAGGTGTCGCTTTGCTTGCTCTGACAGTTCCATATCAGTTGGCTCTACCAGCAAAGATGCCTCTTCGCGCAGTTGGCCGACAAGTAGCGCAGCACAGACTTTGGGATGCTTTGCAACCTCGCTCTCGAAAGTGGTAGGGTTCGTCTTCTCCCCGTTGAGAAACACGATAATGTCATCAAGTCTCCCAACGTGGCGGAAGAGATCAGGCGATGTCGGATGTTTTACGAAAAGGTCTTTCGTCTCGAACGACGCTGAGCCAGGGAACATGGCGAAGACAGGCTGATATCTTTCTCCGAGACCGTGGGCGCCTGCGTCTCGCCTTCTCAAATGCACAAGCTCGTAGCAGTCGTCGAAGCGATGCTGGAATTCTGCGTTCGCCTCGGGATGGAGCTGTAGGTAGGCCCAGTCTTCCGGACGCCAATCGCTCTTGCTCTGAATTAGTGGAATGGCTGAACATTCGCTGCTTCCGAGGCTCTGGAGTAGAGACATTTTGCTAGCGACAATCGACCCGGTTTCTTGTGGCACCGATCCTCCCGAGAACAACAAGCGATCCAGCTTCTCGGCGACATGCTCCAAGACCTTTGGATCGCGGCCAATCTCATCGATGACAACTGGCGACAAGAAGGTCCAGTCAAAGGACGTACTGCGCAAAGCGTCGAGGAAACTGTTCAACGTGGTGCGGAATCCCAGCGATCGGATAGACCGGGACGCATCCGTACATGGCCGGGAAGATGATCGCAAGTGTGAAGCCAGCGATGTGGAAGGGCGGAAGCGAAACAAGATAGCTTCCCTTCCGCACCTTCTCGTCGATGCTTGTGAAGCCCTCGGGTGGCTCCAGGGTTTGTACGTGCCACACTCGTGAGATGTATTCGTGGGTGTATGTCAAAGGCTTCGGTGTGCCGGTACTTCCAGAGGTGTGAAGTACGAAGATTGGGTCATTTCTGGTCTGATCGAAGCTTTTATTATAGGGCCACTGAGTGACTTGACTCGGATCCAGGTTGATAAGGTCGTCCAGTGAAGGTATCGTGAGCTTGCCGGTCATGACCCTCTCGATGAGAGAAGTTCCCGCTGGGTTCGGATCAGTCGTGATGAGTTTGTGACATGACAGTCCTGCCAGCAACTTGATCTGAGCTTCTTCGCTGTTTTTTCGTGGACTAGGGAAGAACAGTTTGAAGCCGGCTTTGATCCCGGCGAGCAAAACGATGATGTATCTCAGATCGCTCAAGCCTAGGTAGGCAATGCATTCGTGTCTTTTGCTTTGGCCGAACTCCGAGTCTATAAGCCCTGCCACATGGTCGACGGCGGTTGCAAGATTGGCGTTTGTGACAACTTGGTAGCCATTATTGTAGCTGTTGAGGATCGGTACTTTGCTGAAAGCTCCATGGGGGTCTGACTTCGCCCTCTTGTCGATGACCGTTGGCAGCAACTGGTAGCAGTTCATCATGTGCGTGGAGGTAGTAGCTGGCTTGAGCATAGTCCGAGCGTCAGACTTTTGATGGCAGGACTCAGCCCTCGACTGACTTGGTTGCCTGTCCTGTGTAGAAATCGCGCAATACGAATTCTTGACGAGGGCCATGCTTATTAGTACACATTATAACTCACATAGTACTTCGGAGAAATTCTTCCGCGTCGCCTGTATGCACCAAGGTCATTCTTCGAGCTCTCATTTCCGATGCATGGCTCGTATAAAGATCACGAAGGCAGGCATCGTTGGGCAGTTGTACACTTGTACGTGACGGTTGAAACCAGCCGCCTTCCCATATTGCTCATCCGCATCTCGACCACTGTACCTTATTGATGCAATGCGGCTTGCAGAGCTACGGTGCCCTCGTCAAGATCCCTCCATGCAGACGCTGTCGGGCGGGTGTCAGATGGGTAGACGCGTTTTGATGCTGCGTCTGCTGTTAGCAGAAGTCGTACACGCTTTCGAGCGAACAAAATTCGACGACCAATCCGGACTTGGTGGGCGTATTTCTCTGACATGCATTATGCTGGGCGGTATTGTTTAAGAGATGGAGATAATAGTATGTTTCCACTGTCATGTATTTTTCTAAAGTGTCAGCTGGATGATGGAAGGTCTGGATCCACACGGTACGCTCGATCCGGTCCGAGATCCGATTGGAAGCTATCACCATGATGTGAGATGCAGATGTCTTGGCGATTGTCACGCCGCTCTACGCACAAACGCAGAATGCGGTTTATCGTCACGCTCTTGTTGTTATCACATGTATGACGGCTGATTCACCACACGAGTTGGATCGAAGAAGCAAACGCAACATCACGGCCGGCCCGGCGTATTGAGGGCCGTGCTGGTGTGTAGGGTTAGGGTTGTTGCCCGATGATGCATACTGTGATTCCATCTCCAATCACAAAATCTTCCGTCTCCTACATCCACCGCCCAACGGCCGGCCTGAGCGGTGTGCAGCACGCATCCGGTCACGTCTTGAGATCTGCACAACGTACTCAACGGTCGGACTTGATACACTCGGGGTCCTCCATCATGCATGCAATGCACGCATCAATCCACTCCGATATCAACTGGGAAGTGCCATGGGGGCGACGATGGACACGTCACTCCACACTCTGATGGCGAGGTGAGAGCGGCGTGCTAGATACCAAGACCGCAGATGCAGAGGTACCTGCCGGTGCTGGTATCTGGTATCCATCATTCCCATAACAAGCCCCGGTTCCGCATCTCAACCCGATCGATTGTCTCGCAGTGACTCGGGATCAGATGTCGGTCTATGGAGCCTCTGCAGCCCATGCTTCATGCACCTGGGACCCCGTTCCTCTCAGTACATAGCTTTAGATGAGGTCTAAGGTTCGGTCGGCCAAACGACATCTTACGCTGGCTGTGTTACCCGTCTGCCCTTTTGCAAGTAAAGGCCAGCAGGGTGACATTAACACTTGAGCGATGTGACACAATGGCAGCATCAGCAGTGGAAGAACGACCATGCAAGTGTCATGTATCGTCAGACAACACTTCAACGTCACGGACGTCTCAGCGAATCGGATAACTCCCATCGCAACTTAAGGTCCGAAACACATGCAATACTCAAAGTTGGTAGAGACCTAATATAGCCAAGACATGTCGCTGACCTGTAGGTGGTTGGTATGACATGTATCGCACTCACCCATCAGAATTTCGTTGTCGTTAGGTATCTGACTTGACAGACAATACTCTCCATTATCTACGGAGTTTCGAGCGAAAGGATACCTTCTCGAACATAGCAACCATGCCAATCTCACTACTCACCCTACCCTACGAGCTGCGGGAACAAATCCTCACCAACCTCCTCAGCCACGAAACCAACATCCAGCTCCAACACCCCATCGAAAACCGAGCACTCTTCACACACCCGATCACGCAAATTTGCAAACCCTTGCGAGAAGAAGCGATCCGGATTTTCTACCAAATCAACGCTTTCACCTGGACCATCGATCCAGAAGCGGTGAGTCCGGATCTGCCTCACCTTCAAGGCAAATCCATAGATGTTCCCAAGAACGTGTTTCTGATATCTTCAACGCCAACCCAGGCCGAACTCCCGAACTCGTCATCGCAAGCTCTATCTCCGACAGACGACAGCAACAACAACAACAACAACAACAACAACAACAACAAAAACCACCACCACTCGCCGACAAACCTCCTTGCGTCCTCGCTCCCCCACCTCAACCCAACCCACCTCCAATCAATCCGCCACCTCCGCCTCAACATCTCCCTTCCCAATCCCTACAGCCGCAAAATCTGGCAAACAACATTCGCGACCCAACTCTCCGATTTCGTCACCGCAATCGACAAAGGCCACCGCCTAAAAGACCTACAAGTCTTGATCTCAAGCTGGCATTACTTCCGCGAAGTCTGCGATTGGCAGACCGAGATTCTAGCGAAAACGTTGGGGGAGGAGATGGTTGTTAGGGGGGATGTGCAGGTCCGGGGGAGAGGGTTTGATGTTGGGGTTAGGGAGAGGTTGGGGGGGATGATGATGATGATGATGATGAGGGGTGAGGGTGGTGGTGGGAGGGCTTGTGGGAGAGACGGTTCTGAAGTGTCTTGCAGAGTTGGTAGGGAGTGTGTGGATTGGGAGTGGGAAGGGGGAGTTGTGTTGTGAGATTCGGTCGTGCTTGGTCTGCGAAGGCTGAGTTGGGGGGGGGGGCTAGATTTGAGCG
>QZFA01000164.1:0-67520 GCA_003614995.1 Cladosporium phlei
TTCTTATACTAATCCCTTCTTCCCTTACCTTCGTTAACCCTTAGTTTAACCCGATTAACCTAGCGGTATACTACCCCCGTTACAGACTAGACCTCTTTTCTTAATTAATTAACTAATTTAAGAGCTCTCTTACCTTAACTAAGTCTTAGCTAAATACTCTGTTTTTTTTACTAAGACTATAGTATTAGTCTCTTAAAGTAGTTTTTTTATAATAGATTTTTTACGTACTATTATAGTATAGCGTAATTATCTTAAGTTAATAATATAGGTATTTTAAGATAGGTAATTTTCGTTATTCTTACGTAATTTTTACTCTTAGAGGTAGAGGCTCCTAATTAGGCTAATTTACTTATAAAATACGGGGAAAATATACTAAAACAGTTACGTAATCGTTACGTAACCCGCTTAGTTATCTATTAATTAGCCTTATAAGCCTTAACTAGATTTACCTTAATTAATTAACTAAATTAGAGGTTACCTTAACTTAATTACTAACTTAATTAATTATTAATAACACTAGTTAGAGCTACTACTTAGTAATAGCTAGAGAAAGCCTACTAAAAGGACTCTACTTTATTCGAGCTCTAAGAGAATAAATATAAGCCCGGCTTTAGTAAGAGGCTATCTCTAGTATTATATATCCGCTAACTCTTTAGTAATTATAATATTAAGTAGAATTGTTAGGTAAAGGCTTCGGTCGGCTAACTAGATCTACTAGTATAGGGTAATAAACAGCCTCTATAACAGTTAAGATACTTAATAAGCTTAAGTAAAATCCTTAGTAATTAAGCGCTTAAATACTACATTTCCTTATTAATTAAGCCGTGTTTAAGGCTTATTAAGTCTATTAATTAATGAGACTTAATAAGGATTAGTAGGAGGTGTTTTTTAGTATTGTTTTTTAGGAAAAGGAGTTGTTTTTTAGGTAATAGAATAATAGAAAAACAACCCTAACCCTGACTCTAAGCACGATATCCATCTTAAGATGTGACGTCATGTGCGAAGAGTCATGTGACTTGCTCACGTGAGAGAAATTTCTGGTGTATAAACACCTTACGGCTCGTCCCGCGGCCTATACCATCAACGAAGTCATCAAGCCTGATCAAGCTATGGATTTGATGAGATTCAGCCTCATCAATCAAGCTATCAATATACTAATAAAGTGCGAGAGCCTGCGAGCAGGTTCGGGCGCGCGGATTGGTTCTGTGTCTCGAGGAACGAGCGCTAGCATCGAACAAATCACCTACGATGTACGCATTCGCCCAGCTGACGTTCGACCTGTTCCAGCAGTTGCAAGGCTCGAATGATCGGCTCAAACGCGCTTGAACATGCGAGGCTGAGCAATGTAGTAGTGTTGTCCCATGAACGAGGAGGATCCAAGTTGTTCAACCTGCTCCCTCCTCTTTCCTCGATTCTTTTATCCAGCTGCCTTCCATTTCCCGGCGTTTTTGGCCCTGTTGTTTTAGTATCGAGATACCCAACCGACATCATCTACGATCACGACCATGATCATCCGAACGGTTTGATATTCCTTCCTCATTGCAAGCGTTCACGCATTTAGTAGCTTTATCCAGAATGAGAAGGAAAAGGACAAGAGACAGTAGTACCCAGGGTTGACAAGTGAACAAGATGAAAACAAGCCGTCGTATACATATCCCTCGTGTTCAAATCATCGTCTAATCATGACCAACCCAACCAGCCCGCACACGCAAGTATCTACAACAAAAAGGCCCTCCCCACCCTTCTACCCTCACAAGAACTCCCCGACAACCTTCATGAACCCCTCATGATTCTCCAGCATAGGCAAATGCCCAGCATCATGAATAACCTCAAACTTCGTCCCGGGAATCCCAAACGTCTGCATAACCTCCGGCAGCTTCCCATCGCCCTCGCCCGCCAACAACAAACCAGGCGTGCTGATTCCAGCCAGCTTATCCTTCAAATCGTAGTTCGACAGCGCGCCCGCATTCTGCTCAAACCCTTTCAGGCTCGCAGCCTTGCACATGGCCATCGTCTTGTCGAAATTCGCAGACCCGTGGTTCGCAGGCGTGAACCAGCGCTCGACCGTCACCTTGGCCAAGGCGTCCATGCCTTGCGTCTTGGCGAGCTCGACGCGATCGGCCCAGGCTTTGTTGTTGGCCTCCCCGGCGGCGACGTTGCAGTCGCAGGCGATGAATTTGGAGAGTTTGGTCGGGTGGCGGATCGCGAAGTTGATGGCTGTGACGCCGCCCATGCTCACTCCCAGCACGGCGTGGGCCGATTCGACTCCGACGCGGTCGAGCAGGTACTCCAAGTCGTCGGCTAACAGGTCGAAGCGCGTGGGGTTGCTGTTGGCGTCTTGTTGCGAGTAGCCGCGGGAGTTGTAGCGCAGGGTGCGGTACGTTTTTCCGTTGGTGGCGGAGCCGGATCGTAGGGCGGCGGCGACGTCGTCCCAGATGGAGAAGTTGGTGAGGATCGAGTTGACCATTACGACGACGGGGTCTGAAGGGTTTCCTTCCATTTGGAAGCGCAGCTCGGCGCCGTCGGTCGTGAGGACGGAGGAGGGGGGTTCTTTCAGGGCGCTGAAGGTCAGGTGGTGAGCCCATTCGCGCCTCTCGCGGGCTACGACGAGCTTCTCCATTGTTTCGAGGCGCCAGGGCGTGTTGGTCGCGGCCTGGTGCTCGGGGCCGTTGAGGCCGTTTTCGGCTTCGAAGTCGTGGACGGCCAGACACTCGACCTGGCCTGCTGGCGGCATGCCTTTGATGCCGCCGACGAGCATCCTGAAGCGGCGCGTGCGCAGCCAGCCGGGGATCTTGGAAAGCATGCCGACGTGCTCTTCTTCGTACCACTTGTCGAAAGCCTCGAGGTCAGCCTCCTTGATCGTCATAGAAACCGCAGCCGTCACAGCTCCAGGACCAGAGTAGCCAGGCGTCTTGCTGCGCTCAGAGAAAAGCGAGTAGATTTTGCGATCGAGAGACTCAAACGAGCCCATCACGCGCTTCTCCCTGACCGAACGCTCCTCTCGCAGGCGCGTGTAGATGCGCTTCTCCAGCATCGACAGGTCCGTGACATCGTAGACGGCGCTCCATTCGGGCTTCTGGCCGTCGGTGGCCTTGTAGCGGTCGCCGGTCGTGATGAAGGGCAGGCGCATGCGCAGGGGGCCGTGCTCGGTGTTGTACCACTCGTGGAAGGCCTTGTCGTCTGTGTTTGGGCCGGGCTGGATGGCGACGGCGAGGTATCCGGGGCCGTTCATGTTGACTGGATTTTCTTGTTTCTTCACTTACGATTTCTGCCTTACTTTGGTATGATTGAGAGTATAGCACACAGCGGACTGGCGTGTCTTCTTTAGTATATGCTTTTCCCGATGTCTTGTCGTGGAGTCGCTCGGGATGTTTGGTCGGCAAAGGCGAGTGGAGTGGAGGCGCCGCTTAAAGGTTCTCCCACTCGAATAGCCGGTGTCGCAGAACAACCCAGTTGATCGCATTGATGTCGTGTAGCGAAAGGAGTTTTCAAAGGATAGTTGATGGTACTCGCCACAAAGATTGCGAATTTTATAGACTATGGCCCGGGCCAAACATCTTACCTATCTCCACCTCTCATCTTTAGACTTTAGTCTGACTAGCAGTAATCACCATCACATCAAGTACCTGAAAAGAAATCCTCGAGGTATGTGTATTACTCGATCCTCAATAAGCTCATATAATTACATGTACAACTGAGTTGGGACGTGATCCGCTTTTTCGCCAGTAGCAGTGCTCACCACTCTTCGCAAACCATGATGCAACCACCGCTTCCCCAACGCCCCGTTCGTTCTATCGTTGAAATGCAGTATCCCAATCATTATTTCCCAAGTCAAGAAAGAATCACATCATGTTCGGAGCGCCTCCAGTACCGCCGCCTCCAGCCTGGTTTTGAGGCATCTGAGCGTCTCCCATCTGCGACATGTCGAAGTTCATGGGCCAGATCGAAGGGTCCATGGTGTTCGGACCGGTACCTTGGACGTAGGAGTCCCAGGCGCCCTGTAAGAGGAATGTTAGCAACCGCTTGTTCTTTCTTCACAGCATGACTTTCAAGGCAAACTTACCCAATCGATATCCGCGCCCAGCCCATCCATGCCAGTGAACCCGCCACCCGCACCGAACATCTGGCTGAAAGGGCTGGCGGCGCCGTTGATGCCCATAGTCGAGGTTGCGGCATCGGGGCCCGAGAATTGGGATGTAGGGCCGGTTCTTTCGCTCTGCATCGGCTCGTTGAGCAGGCCTGCCATGCTTACTGGGTAGCTGCCACCGTTGCCGCCCGATGATGCGCCCATGGCTTGCCCGCCTGCCATATTAGTACCTCCCATGGCGAAGTTAGGCGACATGCCGCCACTTGACAACATGCCAAGAGTCATCGCGGCGCTTTGCTCAGGTGGCATGTCGTCGTCGTTTGCCTTGTCGAACTGTGCCATCGTGCCGCCTGGGAAGATTCCATAGCCTGGGGCGGACGATGGGTTGTTGTAGCGCTGTTGTGACATGCTCGGGTTCGCTGCAGCTTGTTGCTGTTGCTGTTGCTGGAATTGTAGCTGTAGCTGTTGCATATTCGCCCGATGCGCTATTAGCTTGTCGACCATAACGCGCAAGCCAATTGACGCTTTGTACGCCTCCATGCTGTCTTCACGCACGCTCTCCCAGATTGTGATGCAGTGCTCCAGCGCGCGCATCATACTCTCCCGACGGTCTTCGGCGTACATGTTTGCTGTGGTTGTAGGCGAGGAGGGGTCGGAAGCAGGTTTCTGGCCGTTTCCGCGACATCTGCGCTCGGTCTCTGCTGCGTGGAAGAGGTCCATGCACACGTTCATAGCGGCTAGCATGAAGTCATGTGTCGTCAGAGAAGAGATGTACCACTTGACGCTGCGCAAGCGTCCGCCGGGTTGCGCTTCTTCGTGAAGGGTTGCCTGGTGGGTAAGCATCTCCATCGATGCGTCGATACATGCTCGGCGAGAGTAGGCGTAACGCGGGTTATCTCTACCTTTGGCGATGAAGCGCCTGTGCAGGACGAAGATGGATCGTAGGTACACGAGCTCAAGTCCGATGCGCTGCATGATGAGATTCGCTGGATCGCGAGCGGAGTCCTGGAAGCTGCGCATCTGCAGTAAAGGCGGATGGCTGGCTCTGATGTCCCGTAGTTGTTGATCGAAGCTCATTGTCTCTTCGTAAGACGGCTGGTTAGTCAGTGAGCCTGTGCGTTCGACGATCTCACCGAACTTGTAGGTCATCCTCGATTTCGCAATCATGTAGGTCATCGGGGTGGCTTCGAATGAAGGCCTGGAAGCTGGTAGCTCTTTCATGTCTTCGTGAAGCTCGTCGTCGTAGAGATTCCGTGGCGCTTGGGTGTCAACATGGTCGGATCGCACAATGGAAGGCATGCCGAACTGGAAGGAAATCAACAAGTCTATCTGGCGGATCATAGTCCACACTCTGCGTCGCATCTCGCCCATGAAAGGAGTGATGTTGGCATGTGGGCCAGGGTCGCGATGGTAACCCATGCGTATTGCCAATCGCACACAGATGCCAGTCATCAGCAGCACGCTGGGTTCGGCGTCTCTGCTCCGGCCGTATTCTGCTTGCACGTGGAGTACCAACGTCTCCAATAGTTGTGCGATGGGTTGTGTGATGTCCGCGAGCAGAATGCATTGCGCTGTGAGCAGTCTGTACTCATGTGAAATTTCCAGTGCTTTGCCGCGGTATTCTGGCGGTTCGTCTCCGGCTCGATGATACGATTGCAATGCCAGAGTCATCATTGCGTAGCACATTCCGAGCCAGACAACAGAGGTTCCGGTTGGATTCATCCAGTGTGCGTCGTACTGCTTTTGGAATGAAGGGCCATGGACGATGTGGACCGATGGGTCGTAGGCATTGAAGTAGCGTGCGATCAAGCGGTCGCTGTCAGCTTTGGAAGGGAATGCTGCCAGGAGTTCCTCCTTGTCTTTGGCGGCTGGACCTTGTAGGAGGAACGCGTTTCCAGGGTTCTCATGCGCTCTGGCTGCATTCACTTTGGCGAGGTGTTTGCTGTAGTCTTCCTTGTGATTTTCAAAGTACTTCTTGACCTCCCCAATCTCAGCCATGATGGCGTACCAATGTGCATCCGAGGCAAAGATCGCGCGCCCATTGTTGTCCACTTTCATGATTCCAATACCTTTCGACACTTGTTCCACGTCGCTATCCTCTTCGCCATTCTCGTTCTCCTCTTGTATCATGTCGCTGCCTTCAACGTCGAGCTTCAGATCAGAAGCCGTACTAAGGCTGTTGCTCCTACTCGTGCTAACGGCAGCGCGCGCAGCCGCCGCACCATCGCCGGGCCCGCCGTTCGTCATGAGAGAGAGCACCAAACCCTCTAGTCGATCAATGCGATTTTGCATGTCGTCGGGAGATTGGTTTGCACTGCTGGTAGAATTCTGCTTCTTACTCTTTGGTGAGGCATAGTTACAAGACGGCGTGTCGCCGCGCTTGGTGCAATTGTCGCATGGATGGCCTCGGTTGCATTTCAGCTTGCGGTGTCTGCATGGTCCGCACGAGAGCGGGACCCGATTGCGCTTTCGCACAACGCGAAACTGCTGGTTGTCGGGTGATGCGCCGTTGGATGAGGTCGAGGACGGCGGCGTGTATTGAGTTCCAGGCGCCATTTTGGGAAGGTGCGTGTCGCAAGTTGAGTGCGCTCGAGGGAGGGTCTAAATGTGTATGTGCGGATGCGCGCTCGCTCGCGCGTTCTCTAGGGTGTATTATGGCGCTCGCGCACTCGGGTTCGCAGGTCGTGGCAAGGCTTCAATGTTTCGCCGTTTTGGTTGTTTCGCTAGGCCAAGCAGCTATGTGCGCTCGGGCTGGAGGTGATGTGGGGATGGATGTTGCGCAAGGAAGCTGTGTAATTCCACTGTTAAAGGCTCAAATAAATGAGCGCTCGCAACAAGGTAGCGTGGCGCAAAAGGCGTTCAGCTGACAGTCGAAGTGAAAGCGACCGTGAAAGCGAGAGCAGCAGCAGCGGCGGTGACCACTTTCGTACAGTAAGCATTCAGGATCGACAGAATCGCGGGAAGGGAGGGGCTAGAATCCCCGCCAAGCTACAGCAACGAGAGCAGCCGCCTGTTAAACGCCTTTACGCAAGACGAATGGATGAGCTGGTGTTGATGCCGGTGACTCACTTCTGACTACACTGCTATTGAGCAAGGCTGCGGCAACAAAACGCAAGCTACCGTCTATGCGATTGCGCGAAGGATGGCAGAAGAAGTTTGACTTATATTCTTACCTCCTAACTCCGAGGGCACAGATGGGGAAAGACACTAGGGCAAGAAAGAGGAGGGAATCGCAACGAAGGGACGTGCGTTGCTATCTGAAGGTCAGGCTAAAGTGAGGTCCTGTAGGCGATTGGAGGCGTGTCAGGTAACCTCTGTACACGCGAAGGTATGTTGAACAGGCGATCTCACTGGAACTGGCGTGTTGATAATATGCTAGAGCTGCTGATACTATAGTCTGCTGAAGCTTGATCTAGTGAGATACATGTCTCCTGAGACTGATCTCTCACCAGTAAGGAGCGAAAACCGACATACGAAAGTCGGTGATACCACCTTCCGACCGTGTCAATAGACTTGAGAATGAGCTGAGGAAGTACGGCGCAGGCATATGTCATATTCGGGTCGCAAACCTCGTGGCTTGCAACAAGAAAGTGTTCCACTGCATGCAGATGAGTTCGAATCGATTGTAGACAAAACGAAGCACCATCGACTCGCTCACAGATGTGTGGGTGGCCAGCCTAGATTGTTTAGAATATTGGCAGGAGACAACGCTATACTCAAAAGCAAGTCATGACGGCTAACGTATCAATCCAACCCCATCGGGAGCATCTTCCTTCAATTCAGGGCATGAGGCACATATTAAGCAGTTGGCGTACATGCAGACGATGTATCGCATCGATACGGCCCTGTTGATCGGTGAGGCGCAGCTAGCAATCTGTTTTCTGTACAGGACTGCATGCCACGACCCGAGAGGCTGAGACAGATGAGCATCATACCTTCGAGGCATGGTAGCGAATAGATGCCGTGTGGCTGCATTTTCTTTGTGCTTTGGGTTTCCAGTTGAATGCCGACGCCACAAGACAACAGCGGGATTTGAGGGCGACAGGTTGAGAACATGCCTTGGATAGCCGTGAGAAGGAGCTGCTTCACAACATCACCAGAGATTATCGAGCGATCGAGACTCTCCGAGGGTCATCATAATTACATGTGTGCTGTTGAAAGATCAAGGCGGATCTGCGAGTGCGCGTCACGTTTTCTCGCTAAAGAGACATAGGTTGCATTCGGTCCAGCCCTACAGGCTTGTAGAAAGAAGGTGCTGTGGCACACGGCACAAGTACCTTTCAAGGCTGAGGCCCAACGGAGCATGCTTGTTTGTCTGCAGCCGCCGTCGATCCTCTTTCGGGTACGGGAGTAGTCGAGAATAATTCGGTGGACACAAGCCGGACTTCTTTTCGGACGAAATTGCAGGGTGAGAATGGAAGATTGCCGTTGGAAGTATGGATGATGACTGACTCTGCACCGCAGACGCCCGACATCCGGATGCCGGCAGGTCATGATCGGCGCACAAGTCAGAAACTTATTTTATTCTCAGCAGAGGTTTAGTTTCGGCGACGAGCAAAACCCGCGTCCCGCATCTCGTGACCCTTTCCCCGGATGTCGAAGGGATGCCAAAGTGGTATGGCCTGCCGACTCGAATGGCAGGTTATCGTCAGGGTGTCAGTGAGATTGCCACGATTGCGAGAACTGGGGAGTTGATTCCTAGGGAGATGCTAGTCGTGGTCTGACGTCTCACTGACGCCTCACTGACGCGACCCCCAGGGGCCAGATTGGAGGGTGGAGTCGGCATGTGCTAGACTCTTGTTGCATGGGCGTGTTGAGGGCGTCGTGGTGTACGGGTGGCGCAGGCGACTTGGCTTCTGATGCTTGTCTCTATGTTTGACAGGCAATCCGGGCACAAGCGAGGGCAAGCAGGTAAAATAGCTGCAGTGACGTTCGGATCGACTTTGATGGACGAAATACTACCTAGGATGTTGATGTATCAAAATATATCAACCCACCAGGACAGCACGGCCTCGGATGATTTCGAATCAGTAGGGCCCGAGCCTCTTCCTGCCTTACTAGCTGCCCCCATTCACCTCCACCCTCAACATCCCATTGGACGCCAGTCCTGCGCACCACCAACACCACGAGCTGTGACATAAGACACGCGCAGCGAGAGGCGTGCAAACCTGCGATCTTGGTCATCGTATCGCAGCATCCGCCTGTCCAGATCGACCATCGACGACTCCGGACTTGGTGTGTGAGTCTACAGATAGTAGTTCGGGTAGTAGTGCCTCAAGACCACTACGCCATCGTCAGCTCACCCGTTTGCCGTGCTGCAAGAGAGAGTTCAATTACCACGGCCTTTCCGCTTGCCCTATTCTGTCTCTGTTCTACCCTTCGTGCCTTCCCTACCACATCCGCGGAACTCCCCTCCCAAACAATCCCATCATTCCCTCCTACATCACACTTTCGCTCTCCCTGCTTGTGTGAAGCTTGTCACCACCGCCAATCCTCCCTCCACCAGCAATCCCCACCACCCCTCAAGCCAGACGCCCATATCCACCCCGCCGCCATGTCGGCGCTCAAGAAGGCCTTCGAGATCCTCAAACCCCATCACAGCCGCTCCCGCTCCAAGGACCGCAGCAGCAGCACCCAGCAAAGCGATGCCGAAAGCACCGGTGGCGTCAGCAAGGCCTCCACCGGTTTGTCCGGATTGTCTATCAATGGCGGTGGCTCAAGGAAGCACTCGCCTGGGAGCACTCCCCGCGGCTCTATTGACCGCCTCCGCCAGTCTCTCGACCACCCGCGAGCGTCGACTGCTCCCAACGACCGCACCCACCGTGATTCTCTAGACAGCAGGAACCGCGCTTCCACCGACCGCCACCGCCCTCGTGCCACTCACAGTCCACTGGGTCTTTTGAGGCGGAAGGTGCGGGGCAGCTCCTCTGACTCCCGCTCCTCCACCGAGGACCTCCCTCTGAACCGAGACGGTGAGCCCGTCAGCCGTGGTCAGGCACGCAAGCTGGAACGCCAGGCCGAGCGCGAGAAGCACGAGAAAGAGGTCGAAGAGCATAAAGCCGCGCAGCTCCTGCGCAAGCAGGAAGCTGAGGCAAGAGCCGCCGCCGAGGAGACCGATGAGCAAAGATCCAAGTATGGCGTTCTTCCCGTCAACAACTACGCCGGCGCCATGCCTGGTGACATCCGCGTGGATCTCCGCGATCTGACGCCCAATATGGGTGGCCAGGTCGTGACTTTTCGCGCCAGGTTGCACAACATTCGCAAGCTCAGTGCCCATCTCATGTTCGTTGAGCTGAGACAACAAACTGTCACTATTCAGGGTGTTCTGCAAGAGCACGGCAGCGTCTCTGCCCATTTCCTCTACTGGGCAGAGCATCTCCACGTCGAGACAATCGTCAAGGTCACAGGTGTAGTTCAGGATGTCAAGGCCAAGCAGGGTGTTGTCGACAGCACATCGATCAAGAACATCGAAATTCACATCCACGAGATGTTCGTCGAGGCCAAGCCAATCCAGTCGCTGCCTTTCACTGTCCACGAAGCCGAAGTCTCTAAGCAAGACGTCCAGCGTGAGGGTGGTGAAGGCCGCGTGGTCATCTCTGACCGTGCAAGACAGGCCGGTCGCATCATCGACCTTCGTACGACCGCTGCTCAGAGCATTTTCCGCATTCAGTCGGCCATCTGCCAGGCCTTCCGCTCGCACCTGCACAACAATGGTTTCATCGAAATCCACACCCCCAAGCTGCAGGCCGTCGCCTCCGAATCAGGCGCCAGCGTGTTCAAGGTCAACTACTTTAACAGACCTGCTTTCCTTGCACAATCGCCACAGCTTGGTAAGCAGATGGCCATTGCCGCCGACTTCAAAAAGGTCTTCGAAATCGGCCCTGTCTTCCGCGCCGAGAACAGCAACACTCACCGTCATTTGACGGAATTCACTGGTCTCGATCTCGAGATGGCCATTGACGAGCACTACCACGAGGTTCTTCGCACGCTTGACAGCACCTTCAAGGCTATCTTCAAGTACGTCTACGAAGAGTACCGCGAGGAAGTCGAGATTGTGAAGCACCACTTCCCGTCCGAGGACCTCGTGTGGCTTCCAGAGACCCCGATCATTCCGTTCGCTGAGGGTATCCGTATGCTGAACGACTCCGGCTGGAGAGACGACCACGGCAACCCTCTGCCAGAAGACGAGGATCTTGGCACCAGAGATGAGATCCAACTCGGCAAGGTCATCAAGGAGAAGCTCGGTACCGACTACTATGTCCTCGACAAATTCCCAACCTCTGCGCGTCCCTTCTACGCCATGCCCGACCCCTACAACCCGAAGGTCACCAACTCCTTCGACATTTTCGTTCGTGGTCAGGAGATTCTTTCTGGCGGACAGCGTATCCACGATGCGGACACACTGATCGAGAAGATGAAGAGCCTCAAGATGGACCCTAGCACTATGGAAGAGTACATGGACGGCTTCGAGTGGGGCGCACCTCCCCACGGAGGTGGAGGTATTGGCATGGAGCGCATTCTCATGCTCATGCTGAAGCTCGGCGACATCAGACATGCCACTCTCTTCGCCAGAGACCCGCGCTCTCTTCCGGAAAGGAAGCCCGTTGTTCAGCTCAGACACCCTGAGTCTAGCACTCTCCACCCACCATGGTCTGGAAGAGACCGTGTCATGGCACAGATGGACTTCCAGCCCATCGAGAACCTGATCGCAAACTACGGCGATGCATCCAACACGTCTTGGCTCGAGCCCAAGTTCGAGCACTGGCGGGATCCCATGACTGGTGCGGCCGTTGGCTTCGTCCAGCACGAAGGGTTCGCCATGACAATTGGTGACCCTCTTTGTCACGACAGCCAATACGCCAAGACGGTCTCGACCTACCTGCGTTACATTAAGAAGGAACGCAAGATCAAGCCTTTGTGGCTGCTTTGTGGTGGTGCGACACAAGAGGTGCTTGCCACCAAGTTTGATTGGCGCACGTTCTCTGTCGCTGCCGAGCAGCGCCTCGACCCGAACGACATCAAGGGTCTCAAGGACCCCGACGTGCAGCGCAAGATCCGTCACGCGGAGAAGGAGGGCATTAAGATCCACGACATCCCAATCGGCGATGAGTTCCCAGAAGAGCTGAAAGTCAAGATCGACAAGCGTATTGCGGATTGGTTGGAGAGCAGGAAGACCAAGGGCAAGCAGGTTCACCTCACAGACGTGCACCCTTGGCAAGACATGCCTCACAGGCAGTACCACTATGCTCTCGATAAGGACGGTGAGATTGCTTGCTTCGTCATTCTCGCTCAGCTCGCACCCGAGCACGGCTGGCAGGTCAAGTTCGCCCTTGACTTCCCCGGCGCTCCATCCGGTGCCATCGAAGCCACCATCATCCACTCCCTCAAGGCACTTGCGGCAGTGGGTGCCACAAGCGTTACCTTCGGCAGTGGTGCGTCGGCCAGCTTCACCCCAGGGCACAACCTCAAGGGTACCCGTGTCAAGGTGCTCAGTAAGGCCTACCACGCTATTGCCAACGACTTGCACCTCATCAACAAGAGCGAGTTCAGAGAGAAGCTCGGTGCTCACCCTGACCCGATTTATGGTAAGTTGTACAAAGAGTCTGGTCTTATCGATCATCATACTAATCTAATCTCACAGTCTGTTACCCTCCACACGGCCTCGGTCCCAGCGGTGTCCGCGGCATCATCAGCTTCTTCGAGGACGATGACGACGATGGCAAGGTTTAGAAGGCTTCCGAGAAGACCAAAGCAGGCACGAAATTCACATTGTGTAGGTAATTGCGCGGATCTTAGGATTGATTGGTACGATGTTACGTTGCACTGAGACGACAAGAGGGCAGGGTGGGAAACGAAATGAGCGAAGAGGATACCCTTGGGGACTTGTTTAATGTTTTGTTGTTCTGTACACGACGTGGTTTTGACGTTGCTTTTTGTGTGCAGTTTCTAATAGATCTTGGGCGTTTTGGCTGCTTTTGCTTGCTTCTACTCTGTCCAGTTGGGTTCATACATAGGTAGGGATCGCAGATATGTGTGCATGGACGAATGACTATACAACTTCTTGAGCTGATGAGATGTTTCAGTGCAGTTTCCTCGCCCAGTGTGTCATTCATTTGGAGTTGATGGTATGGCAGAACCCGGAACCGGGAATACATTGAGTTCAGTTCGCCGTCGATCGTTAGTAGTGAAGGCTGCGTAAGCTGTAATCCTTCGCTGTTATTCTGGTCAAAGTCTAAACATGATTCAAACACATTAGCGGTCGTTCATTCGTTAACATAGCGAATCACGTTCGTCTAACCTTAGATGAGGGGCAATAGGTACGGATCCCTCCCCGTCAAAACGTCCATTATCCTTTGACCGCAGCACTCGTATTGCTGAACTGAATTATTGACTAGATATCAGGACGTGTCGTTGTCGCCATGCATTCACTACAGCTCGCCTACGCTGCTGCTGCTGTCGTCGCAGCGATATTTGCCTCTCTCTCGCTGGGACTTCCTTGGACTGGAGATGTTGACTCTACGATGGACCAAACGTCAAACACGAGCGCTGTTATACACCATCCTCCTCTGCTCAGCAATAGCCCTCTGGATCATCGTCGACCACGAACGTTCCAGGAACCACTACTTGTCACCGCACCTCGTCGAACTCCCCTCCGACTTCGATACCCAACTCCTCTCGTCCGATGAAGTACAATCGATGTGTCGAGCCCACGGCTTCTCCGTCTTCAAACCCCCCAAGAAGAACAACAACAAAAAGAACAATATCAGAAGAAAAGTCTACAACCTCGTCCTCGTGTCCACCGAACTGCACTGGCTCGAAATCCGCCTGCACACCCCCGCCGACCACCTTCCTCGCAACCCCTCTCGCCTCCCTGCACCGCTACTGGTCCCGCGCCACCCTGCACAACGCAGCCTGGTACTGCTCGTCGTGCCTCTCCACTCTCGCGGAGGTGCGGACCAAAATGTCTTCTTACTCGCACCAGGGTTGGAATAAGAGGGTGCGGAAGGTTTGGATTTGTTTGGGAGGGAGGGGGAGGTTTATGAGCGGGTGGAGGGGAATGGGGATCTGCCGGGGTATGTGAGGAGGGAGTTTGAGGATAGGGGACGATTTGGGTGGTTGGTTGATCGGGAGGGGGTGGTGGGAGGGGGGTTTTTGGATGTTGGAGGGTTGATTTGATGGTAGTTTCTTTCGAAATTGATTGTCGGTTTGAGGTTTGGGTTAGGTAGGGTCGGTCGGGTTGGGAAATCATCTCTGGATGGTTTAGAAGGATTTTATTTTATTTTATTTGAAAAGCCATCATGGGGATTCGTGAGAACAGTGGCGATTGAATGGATGGTTGGAAATATCAGGAGGGAGCCTGGATTTTGCCTGGGATGTAGATTCCTGTTTGATCCGGCTTGACTTCACCGCACACCGGATCAGTGTGGATAAAGTTACATTACTTTTGTCTGAAGGTCATTATTTCAAGTCCCACCCAAACGCCGCCCCTCCTCCTCAATCATGATCGTCAATACCATCACATCAAGAATCCCCTAACCAACACTGTCCTGCAACAGGTTCCCAGCCAGCTCCTTCGCATGACTATAATCGATCCTCACATCCACCAACGCAACCCCCTCGTACGCCAACGCCTCCTCCATGACGCTCTCCAACTCCCCGGCCTCGTGCACTCGGAATCCCTTAGCACCAAAAGCCTCTGCGAACTTGACGAAATCCACACCACCCAACGCAATGCCAGATGAACGACCGTACTTCATCTCCTCCTGGAACTCCACCATATTGAACGCCTCATCGTTCCAGATGAAATGCGTGATATTGCAGCGCTGCTGCACAGCAGTCGAAAGCTCCTGCGAGCTGAACATGAAGCCGCCATCGCCGGACAGCGAGACGACTTTGGCGCTGCAGGGCGGAGATTGGGATAAGGAGGCTGCGATCGCCCACGGCATTCCGACGCCTAGAGTTTGCTGGCCGTTGCTGCAGAGGAGGCGGCGGGGCTGGTAGGCGCGGAAATGGCGCATGATGTAGATGTAGACGGTGCCGACGTCGCAGGTGACGGTTGTCGAGGGCGAGACGCGGGCTTGCAGGGCGGAGACGAAGTGCAGGGGGTGCACGCGGGAGCCCTTGGCTGTCTCTTTCGTGGACTGCATTTGCTTAATTTGAGTGGTGGCTTCTTGTTGGAGATATTTGCAGAGATCGTCGTTCGCAGGGCTGTTGACGTGCGAGACTTCGGACGCGAGCGCGAGGATCGTTCCGCGGACTGAGCCCAGGAGTTCGATGTCTGGGTGGTAGTGCGAGCCGAATTCACAAGACGTGTAGTCGACGTGCACGATCGGCAGGTTGCTCGACGGGTTCCAGGCGCTGGCCTCGTACTCGGTCGGGTCGTAGCCGAGGGTGACGATAAGGTCTGAATTCTGCAGGAGGCGGTCGCCGATTTGGTTGCGGAAGAGTCCGACGCGGCCGAAGAAGACTTGCGGCGCGAGTTCTTCGGAAATGGCGCCTGCGGCTTGGAAGGTCTCGACGACGGCGACTTTATGCTTTGCGAGGAATTCGTGCAGGGCCTCGACTACGACGTGGCTCGACGCTCGCTGGCCGAGGAAGAGGACTGGTCGCTTGGCTTGCTCTAGTAGGCGGGCGACTTTTTGGATGCTGGCGGTAGGTGCAGGACCGTAGAGCGGTGCCTTGAAAGCAGATGGCTGGAAAGCGGTGATTTTGGATTTGCCAGATGCGATGTCCATGGGCAGGTTGAGGACAGCGGCGCCCTTGGGACTGGTTGTGGCTGTCCTGAAAGCCGCCAGAACAATCTCAGCAGCAACATCCTCGACGTCGATGTTCATGGCGGACTTGCTCGTGGGGCCCAGGATGTCCAGCGCTTTCATCGACTGGTGCGTGTGCTTGGTGTTGAGCATCCTGGGAACAGAGCCCACGATAGCTACCACTGGGTCGCCTTCGGTCGTCGCTGTTACGAGGCCTGTGGTTAAATTTCCAGCTCCCGGCCCGGATGTTGCTATGCAAACACCAGGTACACCTGTAATGCGACCAGTCGCTGCGGCCATGAAAGCGGCATTTTGCTCGTGGCGGCAGACGATGAGTTTGATTTCGGGATGGTCGCTCAGGGTGTCGAAGATGGAGTCAACTTTTGCGCCGGGGATGCCGAAGACGACGCGTACGCCGGCGTTGTAGAGGCTGTCGACGATGATCTTGGCAACTTGTTGCTCCTGTTGGGGCGCCATGATTGTGTTTGTGGTGTAGCTATCCGATGAGGTGAGGTGTTGTTTCTTTTGCTAGTAGCTGTTTGATGGGAGGAAGGAAGAGATAAATTGAGGTGTGTCTTTGTTCCAAGGTACAAGTCCAGTGAAATCAAAAGTAATGCGATGTGATCTTGAGCTGTCTGTCTTTGCCTCTGATGACGGAAGATATGGGTATTGACGGACCGATTGACTTACAGGCTAATGCACGATGCATGTGTTTAGTAAGGCTTGACATAATGACGCTTTTTCGCGCGCCGGCGCCTTCCGAAACCCGTTGTGTCACATGTAAAATCAACTACATCTCGATGATCTACAGAGTAACGTTACATAGTATTTCGGTATCTGCAGATATCACGTTGTGTGGTGCTGCATTTGTTTGAAATACCACCACCCTACCGCGGACCAAAACAAAAAATCATGGAATACTCGCCCACTAGTCTAATGGCTCTTAAACTTCTTTGACATGAAACAAACGCCATCTTGCTCTATTGGTACAGGGTATGTGTCTGAATCAAAGTAGGAAAAACGAAAAACCACAAACCAGGTCTATATGTATCCCTCCACCACCAAAACGAAAAGATACATGTCCCCCATCTTTACTCCTTCACTACTCATCCACATCCCGCCCATAAACCTCCTGCTGCCGCTTAACAACCTGCCCCTCGTCGCCATCGCAGTTGACCTGCAACAAAGCAGCGTCGTCCCCAAACATGACCGACTTGCCCCTCAGCGTCCACTTCGAGTCCGTCGTCCGCGGCACCAGAATCCAGATCCTCGCCAGATGGACATAATCGATATCCAACAACATGCTCGGCACCGCCGCTCTGACATCCTCGCCAGGCGGCCTGAACATCAACAATTTGCCCGCGTTCGGCGTCCTCACCACGCTGGGGCGCCACTCTTCTTTCTGTCGCAGTGAGCGCTGCGGCATTCCGCGAATGACCAGGAAGTTGACAAAGTCCATGATGAAGCCGGCCGCACGATCGACCCAGTCGGCTTTCGGCCACTTGCTGTTCATGGTGCGCAGCGCCACCATCAGCCAGCAGGCCGGCTCCAGGTCCAGTTTGGAGCGGCTCACGCCGTGGCGCGCGCAGACCTGAGACATCCAATCGGGCCCGCAAGCGAAAACGCAGGCGAGGGTTTCGCTGTAGACGGCGCGCATGTCGCCGAAGTTGTCTTTGGCCAGCACATCGCGTAAGAGGTAGCGTTTGCGGTGGCGGCCGAGCTTGAGCTTCTCGCAGGTGGTGACGAAGGCTTCGGCGAGGGGCAGGGTTTCGGGGTTGTTGGAGGCGCGATGGACGTTGTCGGCACTGAGGAGGTGCAGGTCTAGCTTGATGAAGTGGTGGCCGTGGGAGAATCCCGTGGAGTACTTCGAGTGTGCTGGGAGTCGGTCGAGCGTCTTGTAGTTGTTGAGGCCGGCGTCAACGTTGGTGGGCTCGAACAGCCAACATGAAATTTCATACGGCTTGCGGTGTACAGCCTGCTGTACTGGAATACGCAGTGGCTTGCCGACGGAGCAGAGCGCTCCTGGGTCTCCGGCGGCTAATGCGAGGAGGAGTAGCGAGTAGTAGCAGTCTTCCTTCGACATTACAACGCGGCCGAGCTTGGAGCGAGTGTTCAATGCTAGACCGCATTCCATTGTGTTGAGGATGATGGAGACCTTGTCGCGCCTGGCGTCGGCCTCTCGCTGTTCTTCCGGGAGCCTGGGATCTCCGCCTGCTTCCATGCCGAAGACTTCGGCGACGACTGTCGAGAAGTTGCCATGATGCGAGGTGAGATCAGACCCGTTGGTGGTGGAATGAGTGCGGTCCCGGAAGAAAGCATGCAAAGCCGGTTTCAGCAACTCGATCTTTGGATCGAAAGGGACTTCCGTTGCGAGTGCGATGAGGTGAGCGATGCACGAACTGGTGAGCCTCAGGATTGTCCGCCTAGAGGAGTCAGCGGCGCCTTCACGGCAAGGCAGGAGGAAAACGTGGTTTCGCGCCAGTCGCATTTCGTGTCGACACCAAGCACGTTGGAACCACGATGAGGACAGTATCTTGTGCAGCACTTGCAGTAAGGCGTCGTTCTCTTCCAGGTAAGGTATCTTTTGCCTGCGGAAGCGCCTTTTTTGCTCCACATGCCATTTCTTCTTGTACTCGAGCATGTGGTTCTCGAGGACCTTGCCTTCGTTCTCGCTGAGCTCCAGATCGTCGAGGGCCACGACCACAAGCCGAGCGCTGCGGTATACCATATCCATGGCAGACATGGAGATGGTCTTTTCTTCGTTGCTGTCCTGGTCGATGCAGATTTGGTCGATCCACAAACCCTCTTGGTCGGAGATGCGCTCCTCCCAGACAGCTTGCAACATCTCATCTTCAAGCGGAAGGGTGTAAGAGTGTGGACGTTTTTCAACCACGAGCTTGCGTCGATAGCTTAGCGCGATGAAGGAAGAGTGCTTCGGGCGGGTGAAGTGTCGACTGTTGCAGATCAAGCGGAAGGCGAATTCAGCCTTGATGTCTGGCTTGACCATGAATCGTTCCGCGACGCGCTTATCGAGGTTTTGCAGGCGTTGCAATAGCTGGTCTGGATGGGACCCTTCGTCTGAAGGAGGTTTGAGCAGCCGGTTCTCGTCGGCTAAATCAAGCTTGTGGACATGGTTTCTTGGGATGGAAGAAGGGAACCGGAGATCACCAACCACTTTGATGGCGAACATGGACTCAGGTGCTCGTGATGGCGAAGTGTCCAGGTCAGGATCCGAGCCGTGTCTGAGATGAAGTGGGGTGGGCAAGGACATTGTGCGGTTGTGTAGAGGGGCAAGGATGTTATCGTGGTGCTCTTGCGAGAAAAGGACGAGATCACGGTATGACCCATGTGCTGGAGAAGGAGAGCGACTAGACCCGGTCATCGGCGAAGCAGAGCCATCACTGGACTCCGGTGCTATTGAGGCGAGCGGGCTGTCGAAACCAGTTGGTCGTTTGACCAGGATCTGAAGAGGAGAATGAAAGTCATCCTCATGGTCTTCAATCAGGTGGAGCTTAGCATCCGGTGCAGGCACAACTCGGTTGAAAACAGGTGCTGGCGCTTTGCGTCGCCGTATCATCGAAGGCGACCGCCCGTGATTTCTTGCCGCCGCATGCGTTCCTTCTTCCTCACTGCTCGTCTGGTCTCCGCTGATGTCGCTACTCCAGTCCCTCCCAAGTTTGCGAGTGGTACTCGGACTGCCGACGGTCAAGAACTTTCCTTCTCGTGCGTCGCCAGCACTCAAGATTTGAGTCCTCAAGGCCAGAGTCGGACGGCGTTGCAGCTTGGGCTGCACCGTTTTGAACACCTTTACCGCCTGGGTGAGTTTGTGTGCCACTCGCATGCGGGCCGAAGCCTCTCGAGGCGCGTTTTCCAGCTTCTCTCGCTTCCATTTTGCGTTTTCATATTGTGTCCGTAGCCGTTCTGCTTCGATCTCGGCCTCCAGCTTCGCCAGCATGGCATCTCTGTACTGCCAAAAAGCCTCCAGCTCCTTTTTCTTGTACTTCTCAAGCTTCCTGCGCCGCATCGCAGCTGCTTGTGCATCGCTTCCTCCTCTTTGATGTTCACCTGGCTTCGAAGTAGGAGGATGGGTCACTCGTCGGTCCATACCTCTGCCACGTGCTGTGGGTTTTGAAGAGTCGTCAGTCGCTCCATCGCGGACTTTCTCGCGGTTGGCGTCCTCGACATCCGAGGGCAAGTCCCCCATGAGACTTCTCGCCGGGCGAATGGCGCTCAGATGTGTCAGGTCGTAGTCTTCTGCATCGCTCGAAGGCCATTCTTCGTTGCCGGCATCATCGCGCTCCGGTCCACTCAGCTCCATCTGCTGCTTGTGCTCTATTTCAGCTTGATGCTCCGCCAGCTCGATAAGCTCGAGGTATCTTCTGCGTTGCTCGGGCTTGTGAAGCAACAGCCAGGCCTCATGGATCCGGTGGAAATGGCCTGCAAGGGCGTGCTTGTCCTCGTGGGTGCCATAGTTGCGATTCGGGTGGTATCTCCTAGCAAGCTGGTAGTATCTCGCCTTGATGGTCTGCGGCGAGCAACCACGTTCGAGGCCGAGCGCATGGTAAGGGTCGGGTGGGATGGTCCAAGATTCGTAAGACTCCATCAGTCTGGTGACAGCGTAGCTGGGCTGGTGTTACAAAAAGGAGCAGTCGGCAACGACAGCGACATATTCAACGAACAAACAAGAGTACTACTGCGCCGACCTGAGCACATACATACATGTGCTCCTCATGCAGCCATCCGGGCCCGCCGACACAGGGCCTGAGCTGGACTTGCTGAACAACACCCCGGTCCGACCTCTGCCGCGAGGCCGCGCCCTGACATAGCCACAAAAACGCCTGCGTTAATGAAGTGCACGGCCAACATGCAATCCAAAGGAATGCACTCCGCCCACTTGACAAGAAGGATCCAGGAGAATGACGCAGACATTGATGCAACAGGTGGTGCGGCTGATTGTGATGGTTGAAGCCAATCTTGCTGGTCCACGAACATCAACGCTTTGACTCGGGGAAGCACACGCGAGAGCTTGCCATTTGCTGTGTGTGCTATTGAAAAAAAAGGCAACACCGCTAGTGATACTGATGGCTTTTCAAGCTCAGCCATAAGTCTCAATGATACTTCGACATGTGCTGTACTGTTACATGTTCAGCTGAAGGAGAAGGGAGGGGAGGGTTGGCAACCAACGAGGAGGTGGTACCACCATGGCCCGTCAGCCCCTTGTTTGATGACAGCAACCAGGCTCGTTTAATCGTTTGATACACGCGTACTCTGTGCATTATTGATGGTTTCAATGATGACAAACACGTCCAGCATGCCACGTTGTTTCACGTGGCTAGACGTACAAATATACTCACACTTTCTTCAATGATGAAGATCTGTTTATAGCATCAACAACACGGCAACAACCAGCCGAGGCAGTCCTCCAAGGGTCCACTTCAATACCTAGACTATCTACCTCAACATCACCAGGCTCGCCGGTACGAAGCTAAGAGTTCATCGTCAGAGTAAAAACTGTACGAGCACCGCCCCCGTCTCTTCTTTCTGCGAGATGGTGAACATCGAAGAGGACTTACAAGTTACAACCAACCCTACAACACATCCTCGATCTTCGCCTTTTCCAATGTGCCACCATGCACGACTCCATAGCGCAGCCAATCGCCGGCTATCTGCACGCGGCTGTATACCGCGTAGCGTGTCTTTTAGACTCGAACGCTGGCCGGCCTTTGTGCGCTGCGGTAGTGCTGCCGACCGACATTTGCGCCCGCAGCTGTGAGGACGACGTAGGCCAGCGTCCAAGCATTCTGTTGCTTTCTTCTCGTTTACACCCTTGTATCTCGTACAGTACATGTATCAGCTGGAAAACCTAACTCACGTGGCGCGCGAGCCGCGCTTCTGACACCGAGAAGAAGACTGCCCCCAATGGCGCTGCGGAAGTTCACCATCTCGGACTCGGAGCTGAGCCACAACAACTGGCGGTTTCCAGCACAGATCAAACTGAAGCCGCTGCGGAACCTGGACGACGAAGGCTTCCTGGAAAACCACAAGATCGACCGCAGCTATGATGACAGCACCGTCCGTTTCAAGCTGCTGGTCGCGGACCCCCCGATTACGCGTAGAAATTCTAATACGCCGCCACTGCCCTTGCCCGATGATGTGCGAGAGACTGTGAAGAAACAAGGCTGGATCTCGGACGAATACGAGCATCTATGGAGTCGAGACGGAGGCGGCTCTGCCTCTTTGACGTCGCACAACACGCTCATCTTCATCCTGCAGACACCGAGAGACGGTGGATCCTTCAGCTCCTTGTCGCTGGCCAGAAACGTGCTGCAATGCGGTGGCTTCTATTGCTCAGACGAGAACTACTCGCTCAACGCCCTGCTGGCAGACGTCAAGTACGAGAACAAGCACCGCAAGGTGCCAAAGGACTTTGCCATCTTGCCTTTCAGCATCCTTGTCCAGCACGTGGATGAGACCTTGAGACAGGTACAGATCTTGTCGCGTGATATCACTACCACTGAATTACGACTTTCCGAGGGCGACATCTCGCTTGAGGAGAATGGCGACTACAAGTTGCTCAACAAGTTCAACATCGAACAGCTACGTCTTCAGCGGCGATCAAACTTCGAGACCGAGCTGGGCAGGAACCTCCAAAAGTACTTGGACGAGTATGTCAAGATGTGGCCAAATCTGTGGGAGGGCGACACGAACTACATCGACGACATGCAAGAAAAGGTTGAGCAGCAGATGCGGTATTCGGAGCAAGTCAGGGTAGACCTAGAGATCATTCCTCGGAGGATCAAGAATCAGTCCAAAGCGGTGAGCTGGCAACGCGGCCTATGCTGTGCGTCCGATGCAATTACTGACAATGCTGCAGATCACAAACTTCATCATCCAGAGAGACAACAGACTCAACATTGAGATCGCGCAGAGTTCGCGCAGAATCGCCGAAGAGAGTAGACGCGACAACCTGCTGAACATCGAACTCGCCAAAGCCACCGCGCAAGTGGCAGAGGAGACGAGGCAGGACAGTGCGGCCATGAAGACGATAGCCGTGCTGACCCTGACTTTCCTCCCCGGTACCTTCATAGCCGTGAGTCTACCTACTCATTACGAAGCACCACCTCACCTCCCCACTAACAACCCTCCCAGTCCTTCTTCAGCATGAACGACGCCTTCACTTTCAATCCCGAACCAGGAGCCCCCATCGCTTCGCCCAACCTGTGGATTTTCTTCGCCGTTACCATCCCCGTCACCATTGCCACTTACGGCTTGTGGATCTGGTGGCATGGGTTCACACAGTCGCGACACAAGGCACGACACGAGCAGGGCTTGAAGGATGTTGAGATTGAGCTGAAGCAGAGGATGAGGAGTGCGACGACGATGACTTGGTAAACGACTTTATGCTTCATGATGACGCCGCTTTTGGATATAGCTAGATACGCGCATGAGTTTTTTGAGATGTAGTGGTGTTGGATGGAAATCTACCTTTCGCAATGTCAACGCGAATTTACTTGATACCGGTCCCAATTGGTTATGTTAACTTCTTCAATCATAACACGAGCTGTCTGACATAACAATCGTCTCGATGTTGCCAACACCAACACTAACCCTACACGACAATGACCAGGATCTTAGGCCAGCACGCGGCCTATGATCCTGGTCCACATGGCGGTCAGCAAATCTGCACTCCCCGAACGAGTGAACAAAGTCTGACAGGCTCAATGGAAAGCCCTCCGCTCCTCAGGACACCGGTAGGGAACGACGGCTGCTCTTATACGGCCACCGAGTTTCGTCCCAATCAACGGGAGGAGCACACGGCACCACAACTGCGGGGCCAGAGCGTGGAGAAATGCAACGGGAATCGTCACGCTGCACGCTTTCCCACGGCCCTGATCGGCATTGACCGTTTCGAGTCGTCTTTTGTCGAGTGGGGTGAAACGATCGGTACTCATGCCGGTTCATGAGCATTGGACCGAGATTCGGCGCTCGAATGACAAGACGCCGTTATAAACATTACCTCTTCCCCCCACCACCTCATCAGTGGTAACTCTCAAGAGATTCCAATTCATTTCACTTCACTTACACGGGCGTGCCTTCCTGTCTAGGAGAGACAGACAGCCGGCAACGATGTTTTTGTCCTTGCTGTTCACACCATGGACCCTGCTGGCCCTGCCTTTGCTATTCTTCATCCTCCCGTACATGCGCAACTGGTCCATTCAGGATGTCCCAGGCCCTTTCTTCGCAAAGTTCACCAACCTCTGGTATCTGTACGAGTGCCGCCTCTGCCGTCGTTATATGACCGTCCACAATGCACACGCAAAGTACGGCAAACTTGTTCGCGTCCAGCCGAACCAGGTTTCGATCGCAGACCCGGATGCGATCCCCATCGTTTACGGCCATGGAACTGGATTCCTTAAAGCGTATGATCATTGCTTCGAACCACTTGTGATCTAGGCTAACCAGCGTGGAACAGGGACTACTACGATGCCTTCGTCTCCATCCAGCGTGGCCTGTTCAACACCAGAGACCGCGCAGAGCACACCCGCAAGCGCAAGACAATCTCCCACACCTTCAGCACCAAGAGCATCGGCCAATTCGAACAATACATGCACCACAACCTCGAGATGCTGGCCACGCAATGGGACAAGCTCAGCAAGCAGGCCGGCGGAGGGTTCTACCGCATGGACAGCCTGAACTGGTTCAACTACGTCGCCTTCGACATCATCGGCGACCTGGCCTTCGGCGCCCCCTTCGGCATGCTCGAGAACGGCAAGGACATCGCAGAGGTCAGGGCACACCCGGATGCTCCCCCGACCTACGCCCCGGCCATCGAGGTCCTCAACCGCAGAGGCGAGGTCTCCAACGCCATCGGCTGCATCCCCTGGATCAAGCCGTACGCCAAGTACCTCATGGACCCCTTCTTCACAAAGGGCGTCGAAGCCGTGCAGAACCTCGCCGGAATCGCCATCGCCCGCGTCAACGCGCGCCTCGAAGCCGCCGAGCGCGGCGAGATCAACCGCGTCGACCTGCTCGCCCGCCTCATGGAAGGCAAGGACGAAAAGGGCGAGAAGCTCGGCCGCGCAGAACTCACTGCCGAAGCCCTGACCCAGCTCATCGCCGGCTCAGACACCACCTCCAACACCTCCTGCGCCCTGCTCTTCCACATGCTCATGCACCCGGAGTGCGTCAAGAAACTGCAGGCCGAGCTCGACCAGGCGCTGCCGTCCGACGACGTCCCGAACCACGAGCAGGTCAAGAATCTGCCGTACCTCGACATGTGCATCCAGGAAACCCTCCGCATCCACAGCACGTCGAGCCAAGGTCTGCCGCGTGTTGTTCCGCCAGGACCCGGGGTGGAGATTGCGGGCCACCACTTCCCGCAGGGCACTGTGTTGAGCGTGCCGGCCTACACTATGCACCACAGCAAGGAGATCTGGGGCAAGGATGCTGATGAGTTCCGGCCGGAGCGCTGGGAGAAAGTCACTGAGAGGTAAGTTTTGGAAGACGAAGACATGAATCTCCTAGACCACCCAGCTAACATATTTTTTCCATCAGGCAAAGAAGCGCTTTCATCCCCTTCTCCTACGGTCCCCGCTCTTGCGTTGGCCGCAACGTCGCAGAGGTATGTCCCTGTCTGATCCCATTCGTTGCTTGCAGCGTCTTGTTCAATCCGAGCCAGAACACCCAAACTGACTTTCCAATCAACAGATGGAACTCTCCCTCATCGTCTCGACCGTCTTCCGCCGCTACGAGTTCGAACCCTACCAGACCACCCTCGAGACCCGCGAAGGTTTCCTGCGCAAGCCCTTGGGCTTTGACGTGGGTATGCGTAGGAGGAAGCAGGTCTAGACATCTTCGGACATGAGGCTGAACGAGAAGAGAAAAAAACGAAATCGTAAAAGAGAGAAACGGAGAAAAAAAAGGAAAGAGAGAGAAAAAAAAAAAGTCTCAGAGGGTTTCGCCCTCAATAGCTCACGCTACTTTTTTTTCTCCCGAAATCCTTGCGATAGTGTGAATGTCATGTCATGGTCATGTATGCGAAATGCACATATTTTCCGAAACGCAAGGAAACATACCGTCTTTTCTGATTTGCCTTCTTCTTCTTCTTCTTCTTCTTCTTCTTCTTCTTCTCCTCCTCTCAAGGTGGAACGCGTGATGAGAGAGACTTGCGTGAAGGCAACTGGATGACGTGAGTGCAAGCCGACTTGGTGTCAAATTGGCAGAGCAACGGAAAGTTGGTGAATGGGTATTTGAATAATCGTTTTGTTGTTAGCCAAGTATCTAAAATAATTGTTGAGCTTGTTACAGTATGTAGGGTATCGTCAAGCTCAAGAAATCAACCAATCCAACCGACCAAACCGTCGAGAGGTCGTCGCGCGCCAAAGAAGGATATCGTATGAAAAGAAAACAAATGATCAGGTCGTGTTCGGTGATCATGCAATGCGATGCGATGCAAACAACGCCACCTCCATCCCCAATTCCCACCCCTCCAATTACTCATCCGGGTCCGAGTCATCTAGTAACGTAATGCGGTTGCTCATGCGTTGATGTCGTCAATCTACAACGCAAGCGCACCAAGCGCAACCAACCCCAACAATCCAGCGAAAGTCGAAGTGCGCGCAGCGCCACCCTCGGACTCCTGGACGTCTTGCGCGTCACCGGTAGGGGCAGAAGAAGAACCGCGGGTCGAAGAAGAGGTGGTCATGCTGGCGGTGCTGTTGCCGGAGGCGCGGGTGGCGGAAGAGGCCATGGCGGCGGTTCCGGAGGTCATGGAGGACATCATGCTGGAGGTCATGCTCATGGAGTCGGTTGAGCTGGCGGCCATGCTGGAGGTCATGGAGGAAGCGGTGGAGGACGCTGTCATGGAGGATGAGCTGAGGCTGGGAGTGTTGTTGTCTGACTCAATCTGCGAGTTCCGTTAGCAGTAGTCCCGATTACAAGACCATAACTCATAGCTCGAAAACATACCACAAAAGGAGGAGTGTAGTTGGTGTTCTTCTCATCGGCATCATCGACAATCTCAAGCGCGTAGTTGGAGCCGCGCAGGATATCCTGAGGTACGTTCCAGGTGAAGGCGCCGTTGTTTTCTATGTTGGCTATCATAAACTATCAGTGCGAAGCTCAAAATAGTTCGAAAGTGGATCCGACAATGTCAAGAACTTACAAGCAATAGCAACACCCTTGTTCAAATCATTGCTAGCACCGCTCCTCAGCAGAATAGTAACAGTGCCCTTGGTGGTGGGCTTCCAAGTGAGGTTGACAGTCTCGCCGGCCTCGGTGTTCAGGCTGGTGGTGGGGATGTTGAAAGGGTTGGATCCGTTGGAGTCCTGAGCGAGAGCGAGAAGAGGGGCGGAGGCGATGGCCAGGAGGGCGGATGTGGAGAAACGCATGTTGATGATGTTGTTGTTGGAGTTTGTCAAGGTGATAAAAGGTTAAAGGATATATGTCGTGTCAGAGAGTGAAACACCGAGAATTGCTAAAGAAGGTAAAGAATATGGCGGTAATAAATGTGACGAAGGAACGAGAGGAAGAGGCAACAGTCAGTCGTCGGCGCACTCAGGAGATCGATGGCAGAGGTATTAAAGCAAACGGCAGCCCTTCCCCATTACTCACGGGTCTCGGCAGAGAGGGGGTAGACAGGCAGGCAAATCTCTGGATCTGGATCTGATGCCAGGTGCGGCGAAGCACGAAGGAAGACAGCGCTACGCCATACTGTATGGCAACTAGCGAGCAGAGACCAGTGTGGTTAAACGAAATGAGCAGCCCAAACGCTCACCGGCGAGTCGGCGACCGGTTCACAGTTGGTGTGGTGGCGAGTTTGTTCTGGAAAGCCTAATTTAGTTCGCTTGGGGCAAAAAGTAAATAGAAATAGGCTAGGGGACGACTGTTTTCATTCTTCCAATATTGCGAATCCTTCGCGCGACACACTGGCGCCTGGGCTGGCCAAGTATTTCGCCAGTAGCATCGCAGAGCAGTACAGAAATGCCTCGTCGCAGTCGGTAGCGATCTCGGCACAGACAGTTCGGGATGTCTGACATGAAGAGAAGAGGGTTAGCCGGAACAGGTGGTAGTAGTGAAGAACAACGTTTCGTCGTCGTCGAGGGCGCCCATGCGACACGCGAACGGGAAGCAGGGCCCGAAATCAGTCCGTGGGTCTTGACAAGGCACCACGCACGGCGGCTGCAGGAACCCTTTCGCAGAGAAGTGGGTAAATCTCCAGTTTCTCTCCACGGCGGGCCTAGTTGGATCGGCGCCCAGCCGGGGCGCAGGGAAAGACTGTCTTGGACTCTAGTCGCCTCTCTTCTAGGCTGCATGATTTAATTCTACGCGAGCGCGTGACAGGCGGAAGTCGGGGTGGCGATGATGTGTTTGTGTATTGGACATGTTAGGGTGACCTGACCAGTCGACAAGGATGTTGAATCTGTGCTTGTCACTTCACGTAAGCTGAATTACACTTCGACTACTGGGCAGTATCGGAGAATTCCATCGCCAGGTCGACGGTACAGGGCATGCAAGACATGGACGGTTGGAAGTCTCTTCTCCACCTGGCAACTTGGTGTCGACGACGACGCTGTAGTAGTGATTCTCTGACGATGTCGTCGTCGGCGAAACCGCATATTATCAACCATTGGATGGCATTGCAGTATCGTGAGTACCTCCGATAAATAAGACATTACGAACAAAGACCAAACGCAGGCACTGTTCTGCTGCGCAAAACAACCCACCCATCATTTCGTCCATCCATCCATACATCCAGCCCGCCCGAATACGAAAAAAAATTAGAGAAGAAAACAGAAACCCAACCCATTTTTTTCCAAACAGCCTACTCCAGCCCGCAAAATCGTTCAATAAAGCTTTCGCGTTTACTGGAGGAAAATGCCGGCGGCGATGGCACCGATGAGGGCGACGCCAGAGCCGACCTGGAAGCTGGAAGCAGCGCCGGTGGACCCGGGAGCGTCGGTGCTGGTGCCGGTGCCCTGGAAGCCGGCGTCGTTGGTGGCAGTGGAGGTGCTGCGCGAGCTGGTGGTGGTGGCGGTCAGGGTGGCGATGCTCATGGTGGTGTTGCGCGACATGGAAGCGCCGGTGCCGGAGGCCATGGGAGCGGTGCCGGTGCCGGCGGGGGTGACGGGCATGGCAGACATGGTGCCGCTGGTGGATTGTTAATAACCATCGTAATGCAATAATTCGTGTCGCATTTTAACCTACTTTGCGCTGGGCATGGGCATGGCGGAAGCGGAAGCCATGGCGGACGACATCATGGACGACATCATGGACGACGACATGGAGCTGGGCTTGTAGGCGCTAGCGCTGGCGCTGGCGCCCTGGACAACGAACGGACCGTAGTAGTTGACCTCGTTGTTCTGCGTAATCTGGAGCGCGTAGTCGTTGCCGTTGGGGAGCGAAGTCGACGGGGTCCAGACGAACTGGCCGTCCTTTGCGTCGCTGGTCAAAACCTCGACATCTTGGAGTTGGTCGGCAAGGCCCTGGCGCAGGGTGATCTTGATGGGCTGGAATGGAGTCAGCGCGTCGTTCGCATTTGCGCGTTTGCGATCGATCAAATGCTTTCGCCGCAGCAAGTACTTACGCTGGAGGTGTCGTTGGTGCGGAAAGTGATGGCCTGGGCCTGACCGTCGGTGACCGGGTTAGGGACGTTGGTGAAGCTCAGAACGGCGGACTGGGCGGTCGCGAGGGCCGCGAGGGCGCTGAGAACGAGAGTCTTGGAGAACATCTCGACGGTTGATGTGGATTATGTAGTGGTTGTAGTGGTAGCGGTTGTAGTGGGTGTGGTATTAAGAGGTAGTAGAGTCTTGGTGACGGCGAGGATATTACTGGAACGAGTGTGAGTGTCGGTGACGTGGTCGAAAGGATTGCAAGAGAAACGGGTCTTTGTTGTGAAGGATGCGAAGAGCGAGACTCGAGGGCAGGACAAGGAATGTCTGGTCTCTAAAGAGCTCGCGCACCCCTGTTAACGCCCCAGCCCAACGGGTGCTAGGCCTGGAGTAAATCCTCCTCCCGCCTTGCCGCTTTCGGCCTCTCATTTCCTTCTCTCGGGTCTGGCCAATCGTTCTGACTGCCATCACGAGCATCGTAGAGTGCTCAGCCGCGTGGCCCTCGCCTGGCGCGAATGGAATTGGGTAAAATGGCCGGGTTGGCGAGCAGAGTTTGACGAAATCTGACCAGCCCGTCAAGCCAAAGCCAGTCAACACCAACATAAAAGGCGGCCACCTCTAAGCTGAGCCTTACCAGCGACGTACGGGAGGCTGCAACGGGTGCTGGTGGTTGGTTCGACCACGAACGATCGCCCTGCCGTGCCCGTTGGCCGTGCTACCAACTGCGATCTGCGACCGTCCATATGTAAGTGATAGCTCTCTCTCTCTGGGGTTCGTCGCCCGCCGGCCCGGTCAGAGAGAGAGAGGCTTCCACCGTTCGGAGAGGCTGTCGCAGGTCATCAGGCGAACATCAGCAAACGCCAGCCACTGCGCCCTGCCTCGAGATTACCACTCTCAACTGTTTGCAGGTAACGTAGATTATCGGCGGATGTATAGCCACGTCTGATGTATAGCTCCCGCAATTTACCGCAGTTTTGCCGATTAAGCTTCAGGCTAGATCAAGAATCACTGCCAAAATGCGGGAGCTATACATCGGCTGGGGCTATACATCCGCCGATAATCTACGTTAAGGTTCTGGTGACATCGGTGGTTGTTACACGTTGGATTGCTGTCATCAAATCTGGATGCGCGATCGGCAGGACTCTGTTGTTGTGGTCATCAGGCGTGACTGACAGCCACTTTCTTTTCGGGACCTGACAGATGACAGATCATCTTGAGTCTTGACAGGCGGCCTCTGACCCATTCAAATCATCTGGTTTGTGGGATTGTCTCGGACAGCTGGCATCATTCTCGAAAAATCAAGTGGAGCCCCTCATCTGGTACAGAGGCCTTCGTCTGATGTCAAATTTACCATTCAGCGAGAATACAAGAAAGAGCACCCAAAGACATTCCGTCCACTGCTCTATCACAAGACCAGCATGGGCGACCTATGGTTGCCAGATACATAATCGGCATTGCCGTTCCTTCTCCATCGAATAAGATCAAGGCACTTTGGCGGAGTGGTTAACGCGTTGCCCTGCTAAGGCAATTCCTTCGGGAGCGTGTGTTCGAATCACACAGGTGTCGATCATTCGATTCTTTTGCTTTTTTGGCTGCGGACACCGAGCATACCCAGTCAGCAGATCGATATTGGCTTTTTTTGCTGAGTAGATGCATGTATGAAAGTAGGGAGAAATTGGCCTTACTGTATCCTGTTTGACAAACGCAAAACACTCGGGCAAGTGCTGGTAGGTAATGCAATAACAGCCTCTGGTATACGTGTGACAAGAACTCGACCGTTAGGAAGGGATGATATAGGTGAGAAAGGGAGTTTGTGTGGCATCTCCTAGATGTTGCGTGTGATTCGGCTTCTGGTATAGTGATGTCTTGGTTTTTGTTGTGCTCTGTGAACTCGTGGATATCGGGTTACCTACTGGGCGATGCGAAGCCTTCGCAAAAGCATCGTTCGACCATGCTATGGAATACGAACAACGATTTGACTGATACGGTGTGCTATCCAAATCCATGAACCTCCACTCTCAGCGGATGAGACACAAGAACAAGTGCTGTGGTCCCAATTTCTTTCCGTCTCCAACATCGTGTCCGACTCCAAACCAGTTCCTCTCACCCTGCCTTCCCCCATCCCCCTCCCCTACTCCCCCCTCATCTGCACCACAACCTCGCCCCCAGCATCAACCCACCTCAACCCCAACTTCCGCACCTTGCTCTTACTAGCCACATACAACACAAGATAAACATGCCTCACAACCTCTCCCCAGCAAAACACCCTCACCGTCAGCGACGCAGCCGGCTCTCGCACACACCAGACTCCCCAGCCCACTCTCCCGGTCTCAATCATCTTGGCGAGAAATTGGAAGAACTCGCTCCGCAGCTGCGCAGGCCAGGGCGTCATGTCGAAAGTCCAGCACCCGCGCTCCGACTGCTCCAGGTCTCGGGAGACGAAGATGGGCTTGTAGCTTTGGGCTAGACTGGCGGTTTCGCTGAGGTATTTTAGGGATTCGGTGATGTGGGTTTTGAAGGGTTGGAGGGAGGGTTGGGGGGCGAGAGCGCGGATTATTGTGGGTAGGTCGAAATCTGTTGGCGGGATTGGAGGGTCGATGATTTCTACTGGGGTGTCTTTGATTCTCTCATTATCCTTGACCACTGTGGCAAAGTCTTTTATGGCCGTTTCGCTGTCTGGGTATTTGGATTGTGATTGGCGGACTTGTTTGTCGGGAGAATTCGCCTCTGTTTCTTGCGGTGTTGCATGACGGACGGGCGGTTCTTGTGGCGCTTCAGATAGTCTTTGTTCCTCGACATCGGGCTCGGTTGGTCCAATAAGTGATGGACCCGGGTCACTTATAGATCGTTGAATGCTCTGTTGTCGTTTCCTGTAACTCTCCGGACTCAAAGAATATGACGATGGAAGCTCCGAAGTGACATCGTCTCCGGGAAAAGAATGTTGCTGGCTATCCAAAGCAGTCGGCCCGAGAGTCACTAATGGAGCAGTAGACGCAACAACCAGGTTGCCATGCTCTCGCACTGGTTCGCTTGGCGGAAAGAGTATTCTGCTAGACTGGAAACATTGGCGGTTGGCTTCATTGATCCGAGGCTTTTTGCTCGAGCGGTCCAAGATCGGAGAAATGAGGTACGAAGATTGGCTGGGAATGCGATTTGATGATGAGCTTTCATCAAGTCTCGGTGCATGATGTTCTGTTGCCTCGATGAAGGTCGTCTTGTCCTCGGTAACTTGTTCTTCGACGATTTGTTCCTCGATAATCTGTTCCTCGATGGTTTGTCGCTCGACTGGAAGAGCTCTCTTGAGAGGTTTCTTCGGTGCTCTCGAATAACTAGCAAATATCTGACTTTCCAGAGCGGTATAACCAAGTTGAGTTTCTTCCAAGAAAGTCGTAGGGTCCCGAACCAGATTCGAGAGCTCGTCGTCCTGTTGTTGCGACGTCTGTCGCATTTCGACGATCATGTTTGTCCCGATCATGTCGTTAGGTGGCGACAAAGGCAATCCGCCGGTCGCATTCGTTGAGCCATGGCTGACAATCCTCGTAGAAGTGCCTGCTCCTACAAAGGCCTTGTATGCTTCGGCTTGTGCTTTGTATCTTTCGTCATCATTCCGTGAGCTCGGCGCGGTGGTGTGCACGAGAAGATCGCTTCGTGTCACCATTCCTTGACCCGCAGTCTCTCAGTGAGGCCATAGCAAACTATGTTCATGAGCGCAGACTGCGAGGCAGACGGTCGCTATCAATTTGATGACACGTGCTGATTTGTTTGGTGAAGTGCTTTAAGCTTCACTGCAATAATGCCGACCAGTGAGTGAAGTCAAGCGGCGTGTTGATGTTTGCCTTTGCGCTCTCCTGACTTGGAAGTCGCATCGGACTCGCTTGCCCCACCATCCGAAATCGACTGCCCAATTCGAATTCTTGGCAAGAAGATTCATCCAACAGCGCAACATCAAACACATTTGGTGCGCAAGGTCCAGATCACATACGACAAGATGGCCACCTTCGAAACTCTCCGCGACCTGGTCAACTCCCTCCCCTCGACCAACTCGCCATGGGGACCCCCGACCACCACCGAGACCACTCTTGATGGCGTTCCCTATGCGCCTTTTTCCAAGGGCGACAAGCTAGGTCGCATGGCCGACTGGACCTCTGAGGGCAAGGACAACGCACGCGGCGGAAGACAGCAATACCAGCAGAGATACCGCGACCAAATCTACGGCGCCGGCGGCCTCCAGACCGTTTTCAACATCGAGGGCCAGAACGAGGAGGGCAGCTTCTCTCTCGTCGACCGCTCGCAAACATCGACTCGCGGCAGAGGCTTTGGCGGCAGAGGAAGCGCTGTCTTCCGTGGCAGAGGCCAGCGCGGCGGCCAGGCTGGACGTGGCGGCAGGGGCGCTTTCCAGCGCTCCGACGGCGGACGCGGAGGTCGTGGTGGAGCACAAGGCTACGACTCTCGTGGTGGCCGCGGCGGTGGACGTGGTGGCAGGAGATTCGGCTGGAAAGACTGGGACAAGCCGCAGCGCAACCGCGAGGCCTCTGTCCAGCCCAAGGACTCGTGGCGCGTGCTCGAGGAGATCGAGTTCAGCCGTCTCCTCAAGCTCAACCTCGAGACCGGCGACGGCGAGGACCTCGAAGACCACGGATTCCTCTACTACTACGACCGCGCTTACGACAAGCAGCCTGGCGCTCCTACCAGCGTTAAGAAGCTTGGTGCTTTGGACCGCGCTGCATACAATGTCACTACTTCTCACGACCCCGTCATCCAGGAGCTGGCCGAGAAGGACGAGGCCACCGTCTTCGCCACCGACAACATCCTTTCCATGCTCATGTGCGCTCCCCGCAGTGTGTACAGTTGGGATCTCGTCATGGTGAAGCACGGCAACAAGATCTACATTGACAAACGCGAGGGCAGCAGCCTGGACATGGTCACTGTCAACGAGAACGCCGCCGATGCGCCGCTCGAGATCAGCGAGGGCAACAAGGACCAGATCAACGCCCCTGGCGCCCTCAAGGAGGAGGCCACTCACATCAACAACGTCTTCCCCTCGCAGGTTGTGCAGGAGTCAGAGAGCAACAAGGTCGAGATGGCCAACGAGCACCCCTTCTACAACGCCGCCGAGGAGACCGATCCCCCTGCGTCCAAGGCCTACAAGTACCGCCGCTTCGATCTTTCGCTCGCTTCGGACGAGGAGGCAATCCACTTGGTCGTGCGTACCGAGCTGGACGCTGTGGTGAAGAACAGCATCAGCGGCGAGGACCAGTACCTAATCATCAAGGCGCTCAACGAGTTCGACAACAAGGCCCAGGGTTCCGGTGGTGCTCTCGACTGGAGGACCAAGCTTGCTTCCCAGCGTGGTGCCGTCGTTGCCACCGAGATGAAGAACAACAGCTGCAAGCTTGCCCGCTGGACCACTCAGGCCATCCTTGCCAAGGCCGACCTCATGAAGCTTGGGTAAGTCATGTTGTAATTGAAGTGAAAAAACCGCAAGCATAGCTAACATTGATCTCCAGTTTCGTCTCCCGCACCAACCCCAAGAGCAACTCAGACCACGTCGTCCTCGGCGTGCTCGGCTACAAGCCCCGCGAGTTCGCCAGCCAGATGAACCTCAACCTCAACAACGGTTGGGCCATCGTCCGCACTTTCGTCGACATGGTCATGCGCGAGGACGACGGCAAGTACGTCCTGGTCAAGGACCCCAACAAGCCCACCATCCGCCTCTACCAGGTGCCCGCGGACACTTTCGAGGAGGACGAGGATGCCGGCCACGAGATGGGCATCGACGAGCAGGACGAGTAGATACGACGCAATGAGCATGCCATGGTGTTGTTGGACAGCTCGCCGCCTGGGGTTTGCGGTTTGCAGCTACGGGGAGTTGAAGACGCAGCCAAAAATGATAGATGTTTATTCGTTTCATGAAGTATAATTTGTCGTGGACTGGACATGTGTCTACCGATCCGGCAGTGTTTCTGGAGTGTAATGCTTCCTACTCTGTTGTAGGTAATCTGGAAATGTCTCCGAAATCCTTGTAGACCGGAGACGTCTTTCTCTGAACCTCAGCCCGATGGCGGCTCAGCAATGTCACGATAATCCATGCGGTGCTACCTAATCATACTACGCCTAAGCAGTATGACACGAAGGCTCTCGTCGACGACGCATAGTGGCGTTGGTGAGCATTTTGGTGTGCTGGACCAACAGAAAGCCGCAGTGTGCGGGCGTAGGCGAAACGGGCTAGGATGTGTCGTGGCTTAGAGCTGCGCCTCGCAAACATACTCCTTATTCTCTTTCACACCGTAATCCGTGCATCTAGCCGCCGCACGAGACTTTCTTTACTTTTGCAAATAACTGTGCTGAACTAGTCCACGAACATGTGTCCTTGACCGACGACCACCAACGGGTCAAGTGCCCACGCGACATGAACGAGAATTAGCCACTCAGTCACGCGGCCGCCACGAGACGAGACGAGACTTGGACGCATTCCACGCGCATCAATCCTGCAACACTTCATGACTTCTCCCACCGTCCTCGTCGCCGGTGCAGTTTCGCACGACTACCTCATCTATCCGATGCGTAACCAACACTCATCCGACCACGCTCACATCGTCGTGCGCAGCGCCGGTGCTGAGCTCGTCGCCGGCTTGCTCACCGCCGGCGCCCCCGACTATGGCCTCGAAGTACTCGGCCCCGTGGCGCAGTCGAACGGTGTGAGCAGCAACAACGGACTGAAAAGCAATGCGTCCACCATGGTCGAGTTGGAGCCTCACATCAATTCCCCGTCCGGATCGCCCCAACCAGGCTTCCACGTCGTCCGCCTCCGACACATTGGCCAGTCCTCTTCCTGGCAGGCACCTTCGATCAACGAGGCTGTGAACTCGGCTCCGATTGCAGCCGTCATCTCCGGATCTGCGGACGACTTGCACGACGTCGAGCCTGCTATCGATCTGCTCCAGCGCATCCGGCCTCGCTATATCGTGCATCACATGACCAGGCCTCTTGCCAGCGGTAAACTCTGGGACGCAATCCGAGACGGACCAAAGACTAGCGGCGGCGTGCCTGAACCCGATCACCTGGTTGTGATCGTCGAAGCCGACGATCTTCGCGCTGAAGGCATCAATTTAAGCCAATCTTTGTCCTGGGAAGCTACTTCGGAAGACTTTGTCCGTAATCTTGGGTCCAACGGAAGACTCGACACGCTTGTCACCTGCCCTAACCTCATTGTGAGGTTTGGCAGCGAAGGAATCATCCATCATCGCGGTCGCGACGCGGCGAACCCCAAGCTGTACTTCAACCCTCGCAGTATGGAATGCGAGACTTTGACTCAGGCGCCGCAAATGGTATGTTCGACTCACGCATGAAACTTTGGGCTTTTGCTTATACGATATACTAGGTCGGCCTCACATCAGCGTTCACCGCTGCTTTTGCGCTCGGGTTCACTGACGCCACTCACCCCAACATTGACAGAGGCATTCGCTTGGGTATATCCGCCGCCCGCGAGCTTGCAAATATCGGCTTCACACAGAATATGAACGACGGTGGCCCCGACTACCCCATCAACGAGATCATGTCAAGTCTCACGCCAGACACACGCCTGTCGACTGCCAGCATACCGTCAGCCCGAATTAGCTCGGGAGAGAAATGGTCGTTGTTCGAAAGCCTCACAGGTGATCCAGCAGAACTCGCAAGACAAGTCGTAACTATTGGTCCCGAGAAGGCGCTTGCGCGATGCCCTGTACGAAAGTTCGGAAACTTATTGAGCGTTGAAAGAGCAGAGCAAGAGCGGCTCGAGGCTGTCATTGACATCGCCGAAGAGAGAATCGCATCAGGAGCTACCACGCCGACATGTATCGGTGTATTCGGACCGGCCGGGTCAGGGAAGACTTTCACGGCGACCAATCTCGCTGATCACCTTGGACAAGAACGTCCATGCACGAAATTCGTCTTCGACGGGCGATCGTTGAAGGAGGAGCAGTTTGTTGCTGCTTGCCATTCTATCCGAGATGTATCGGCCACGGGGTCGCTACCGGTGGCGATATTCGAGAATTTCGATGCCGTCCTGGAGCCCGAAAATCCCTTGGTCAACTCTTTCATGACGCTGGTGAGCAACGGCACTTTCACTGATAGGGGGAGTGACAGGCAGCTTGGTCATGCCGTGCTGTTCTTTGCAATGGATCAAGATACCACCGACCCAGATTCCGCGCCCACACCAGTGGCGACCGAGTTTACGCTGCGACGCAGACCCACCACACCATCCGCGGCGGAATGGAACAAGATGTACACAGACGAGTCACCTCTATTGGACTCACTCCACGGCATCGTCAACATCCTCGGCCCCAACAGCACCGGAAAGGAAGACAAAATGTTCTCCATCCGACGAGCAATGATGCTCCGCCAAATCATCAAACAGAAATACCCCCACATGGAAGTAAACGGCATCATGTCTTTCGACGACGCCGTCCTGCACGCCCTCCTCCTCACCCCCAAATTCAAGCAAGGCCTCAGCTCCATCGAGAAAATCATCAGCACAAGCCGCCTCTCGCACCGCACCAAATTCGACGTCTCCGCCCTGCCCCCCGAAGAACAAATTCAACTCCACGTCGACGGCCGCATCTTCATGTCCTTCCTGCGCTCCCCCAAACTCCCCCCAGCCCTCCGCGAAAGACTCGCCCACGGCCTGTTCGAAACGTACAAAAAACAGCGCGAACTCATGGCCCGCACAGACGCCCAGCGCAAAGAACTCGAGTCCGACCGCAGCTACTGCGACTGGGACGACCTGTCCGGCGAGCTCAAGGAATCCACCCGCGCCCAAGCCGACGACATCCCGCGCAAACTGCGCGCCACAGGCTGTTTCATGCTCAACGACGGCGCGCAAGAGCCCCGCGGCGAGCCTCTGGTGCAGATCAAAGCTTTCGACGAAAAGGATCTTCTCATGTTGAGCGAGATGGAGCACGAGCGGTTTAACGCCGAGCGCTTGCAGAGGCAGTGGAGGATGGGGCCTAGGAACGGCAAGCAGAGGACTACGCCGTTTTTGGTCCCTTGGAGGGATTTGACGCAGGAGTGGAAGGATGTGGATACGGTCATGGTGGAGTGCGTTCCGGGGATTTTGGAGGGGGCTGGGTGGAGGATTTATCGGATGCAGGAGTAGGATAGATGGGGAGAGGGATCATATTCGACATTGCTCGACTAAATTATTGTCATATCTTCGGGTCTCCTCTTGGCCATTCTGGATTTGCTGGAGGGTGTGAGAGTGTCGTGGGAACTCTTGGATTGCCCATTGTTGTACACTATGGGCCCGAGGAAGCATCAGCCCCTACCATGGATGCGGTCACAGTAACCGACATAGCTGGTCCAGCAAGGCACTCACGAGTCCAGTCCAACAGGGCAACATACATGATCGAACCCCAACCCGAACCCTAACTACGAGAAGTTCACGTTCGCGTTAAACTCACGATACAAACACTGTCTACTAATTCCAAGATAAAGTACTTTCTAGGTACGACTGGAAGTGCGCGTGTGTTCGAGAGCGAGCCCGAGAACGAGAACGAGTCGTCAAAGGGTGCGTTCTGAGTCGATTCACCTTTCTCGCTGCACTTTGACCCGAGATCATTGGGTTTCGAACCCACATCGTCCGTGTCCACTCCATCCGAACCCACTACTTTCATCACTCCATCATTTTAAACATGGGGTTTTGCGGGGTACGGCATCAGGTCTTGTTGCCGCTCCGACTTGGGAGTTGTATGATAAAAGTCGTCGCAGGCGTACGCTAACAGTTAGGGCTCGGAAGTTCGTCTGGTCTTCTGGCCAGAAACAGCAAAGCAGGCATGTTCCACGGACGATCAGCATTGCTGGCATTGGGTTGCGTGGCATTCCGGGAAGTCGCAGCGTACGTGATCTTTCATCTGTCTAGAGTACAATGGCTAATCATCTTGAGACAACAACAGATTCGTCGACTATGGCAACGCCTACCCCGTGGCTTACCATCTCGGCCAGAACTTAAGCATCGATGCAAAGACTCCGTACCAAAAGGAGAACATTGAGCTATCGCCTTCACATCCGTTTCTGACCCTGGACTACGGCACCGATCGATCTGGCTTTCCGATCTTCTGTGTCGAGTCGTTGTCAGACGCAACCCAGATCGAAGTCAAGTACTCTGAGGAGTTCCCTGCGCTGGCATTGCCCCAATCCGATGGCCCGTATACTTACACTGTCGGGCTCGCCAATACGTTCCGGATTGAGACCCTCAACTTGACGGAGCCGGGCAAGCTTCAGAACTACTTCATCCAAGGAGGTCAGAGATGGCAGACGCTGCGGCTCCTCACCAACACAACGATTGTTTTGAGTGAGGTCGGCTTCAATTCCACTGCCCCATTGCTGGAATCCTCTCAACTGCCTGGCAAACTTTCTACGTCAAACCCGATCTACGATGGACTATTTGGTCTTGGTGGTGGCTCTTCTCACGTCTCTTGCATCGACGCCGGCAATGCCCCATCGACCTGGGATATCACCGAAGACGGTGCACTCATCCGAGGTCAAACTACAGCTCAGTCTGCCAAGGGTGCTTCCTTCAGCAACTACAAGCTCTCGTTCTCAACCAAGATCGTCCGTGGAGGAACGGGTTGGAGGATTGCAAGCGGACAACAGCCGTTCGGGTCTTACTTCTTGCTCACTTCCAACGAGCAAGGTCTGCTGAACACCAACCGCACTTTGCTTACACCCAACACGATCATCTTCACCTACGGCAGCTCGTTCTACACACAAGAAAGCATCACCACGGGGCCTGTATGGCAGTATCCGATCAATGCCACGATCGAAGAAGATACTTGGTACAATCTGAGTACAACAATGACGCCGGATGCCTACATCATCTCCATCGACGATCATGCGGTGCTGTCAATTCCAATCTCCAACTTTGCGGAGCTTGCTGCACAGCCTGGGTACGTTGGCACCGGTTCGCCGTATACGGGCAGCTTCGGTTTCGCACCTTACCAAGATCAAGCCGCTTACTACAAGTCTGTCGTCGTTACCTCGAGCAATGGCTCTCTCCTCTACGAAGAGTCCATGACATCAGATGATGTCCTCGGAGAATACGCCCAGCTGCCACTGGATACTTCCCTCTGCCTTGACGGCGGCAAGCGGGATCGTCTTGTATGGACTGGCGACTTCTACCACACCGTCAACGTCGTGGCATCCAGCACAGCGTTGTGGGACCATCTCCTCGGCACCATCGACTTTGTCTTCAGACGCCAGAAGACAGAGGCTCCGTTCAAGGGTCTAATCCCGATTTCGCCCTTCATGGGCAGTCCGCCAGAGTACAGCGAGGTGACGAATCTGTATGGCGGTCTTCTGGATTACCAAGACTTGTTCCTCGCGGGAGTCGCTGATTACTATCGATACACTGGTCAGTCAGAGCAGCTGAAGCAGTATTGGCCCAATATCAAGGCGCTTGCGGCCGCAAAGCTTGCGTTCATTGACCCATACTCGGGCTTGATGGGCTCCAGCCCTGACTTCACGAACATACCGATTAGTAACTTCCTCGGGCCGGTGAACGGCACGGCTACCACTGCCGCCTTCGCCTACGCGCTGAAAGAGTTGCTGCCACTGGCTCGTGCTGTTGGCGACACCGCTTCAGCAAGTCTGTACGAATCCACCTCCGCTAGCCTCGTCAAAGCCATCAACACCAAGCTCTGGAACCCAACCCTAGGCACCTACTCCCTCTCCCTCTCAGCCCCCTCAAACTACTCCCTCACCGCAATCGGCTGGGCCATCCTCGCCGGCGCCGCCAACACCTCCCAAGTCACCTCTTCCTTCGCTAAACTCGACGACCTAAGATGCGGCATCGGCTACCGGACCCTCTCCAGCGACGCCTGCACAGCCGACTCCCAGCTCTCCCCCAACACCAACGGCTTCCTCCTCAACGCCCTCTTCAAAGCCCAGCGCGACCTCGGAGTGCACAACCTCACCATCGCCCGAGCCCTGCTCGAAGACTTCTGGCCCGCGATGCTGACGCAGAACGAGTACTACTCCGGCGCTTCGTGGGAATACGTTCATCCCGACGGCTCGCCGGGCCTCAACCGCTTCACGAGTCTGTCGCATCCGTGGGGCGCGGCTCCGACTTATGTGCTGCCGGAGTATGTTCTGGGGATTTCGGCTACTGTGGCTGGGTATAAGAGTTGGACCTTTACGCCTATGCTCGAGGGGCTGGATCTGGAGTTTGCGGAGGGGACGGTTGTTACTGCTTATGGGGATATTAATGCAAGGTGGGAGGTGAGGGGGGATATGTTGGTTGCTAGGACGAATGTTCCGAGGGGCACTTCGGCGACGCTGGTTTTGCCTGATGGGTATTGTGGCAGGTATCGGGGGAAGCGGTATCGGGGCGGCGAGGTGCCGTTGGTGGCTGGAGGGGATGTGAAGCTCACTTTGAAGAAGTGCTGAACGGAAGCGATCGGTGGAACTCGGTGAGACTGCATCAGAGGCAACTCTCGGCACCTCTGACGGTCTGACGAGACTCAATCAAGTGATTTCGCATTTTGCATTTGTTTTCGAAAAAAAAGGCCGCACGTCAAACAGAGAGCGTCAGCTGTCCCCAGAACGGCGGGGGTCGATACATATTGAACGCACGTTTCTGCATCCTGCAGTACCAGAACAATCATTTCATGCAAACCGTTAATAGCTCAGAGCCGTAAGTGGCTGCCCCATTCCATGTCAGCACGCTCCATGGTCACGCCATGGCTCGCTTCGGCCTATCACTACGATACGTGCTTACGGCCATGTGCATGAAGTGCCAATGAGTTGTACCATAGAAGCACCTGTTCGCTGGACCAAGTCACGAACGAGCCCACGACTTCCAAAGATACAAACGTCGTTGTTCTTCTTACATACCCCAATCTCAGGCGACTTTGGCAGCCAGGACTGCAATACGGTATAAATGGCAGATCTTGAGGCTCAACGTGCTGTCTCGATTCCGCACAACGACAATAGGCCTGCTGTCGATCCAGGACCGTCTACAGAGCCAGCTGTGACACCAAGCCCGTCATCCAGTCATGCCACAGATCGGGATAGCCGCCGGGGCCCAGAAGGCGACGACGGCGAAGATCCAGATCCAGATGATGAATCTGGCCTCTATGACCTCGCAGAAGAGCTGCGCCAACAGGTTCCACCTGCAGAGATTTGGTTTTTGGAAATGACGAGGCTCCGGCGGATCTATACATTGTGGCTGAACAAGCAGCTGGCACTCAGTCGCAAGTCTATACTCAGCAAGCAGAGAGCAACTGATGAGGATATGGAGAAACTCGGCAAGGCGTTGCATTTACAAGGCAAGTCCATCGAGATGCGAGCTCAGCCATCACCATATTAATGTGATCTTAGCCGAAGCCATACGTGACCTTCAAACCGTCCGCGCTCTGGATTTCTTGCCGCCAGACGAGATGGCTGGAATGGAGTCACTGACAGTGCATTATCTCAAGAAAACAGCTGCTAGCAATTATGCAGATGTAGATGCGTTCGAGACGGAGAATTACCGCCGCCTGCATCCGAACAAGCAGACTGCCATCTTTGATGCAATGCGGGAGATGTTGCGGACGTACCTGCCCAAGCAAATCTCGTGGTCCAACGAAGAGAAGGCACTGCGCAAAGAACTCTACGAGGAGGGCATTTACAAGCCTCAAGTCTTGTCGCCCACAGCAGATCGCATCGCTAGATTCATCGTGGGCATGGGCGGTGCGTTGTCAATATTAGTGCCGATGTACATAATGGCTTTGCGTCAGAGTCTCACGAGAAATCTGGTCACCACAACGATCGCAGTGGTGCTGTTTGCATTGGTCTGTTCGATTCCTCTTAGGTTGGCGGCCGACCAAACCTTTTCGGCCACGGTGGGATATGCGGCTGTGTTGATGGTGTTTGTCGGCTTGACCTCTTCGCCGCAACAGTTGTCTGGATAGCGAGGATGGGATTCCAGAGTCATTTTAGTTGCACAATCGAAGTTGTCTGTCGAGCTGTATTCGTTCTGGCTTTCATTATCGATTGAATGTCCGCAGGTCATTCACTCCGCTCATCAACCTCCCAAGTCGCTGATGTCGCCGCAACGAAGCACGTAGGTACAGTAACTCCGCGGCGATCTGATAGCGTATCTGTCAGTGTTGGAAGATAGCCCGAGGAGGTCAGCTGTTGTTACGCACAATGCAACAGGTTCACAGGAACGACATCTGCTAATGACAGTATGCCTTGATGCTTCTCAAGACCAATCTTACGACATGGATCCTCACCTTCATGCAGTTGAGAATGGAAGTGTCCCACTCCGTCACGCCATGTCTACTTGATTCGTGATCGTCTGACATTCTGCAGCAGAGCCCGGCAGCACTAATCAATTTTCTTTCGCTCCGTGACAATCGTCAGCTCGGAGCTGCCTCCAACACCACGCGGTCGTCTTCCGAGAAGTCACTCGGTGTGTCTCCCTGGGAACAATAGCTCCGAAGTCAACAGTACACTGTATGCTGTCAGTTGTGACAGTCCAGTCACGATACCATGGCCTGAGTTATCGTGCTTGAGCCAATTACCAAACGATCACGAACGCCGAGCTCGTCTGATCGTCAGCTCACAACTCATATCAGCACTTGAGTCAAAGTAGCATTCCCGTAGCCCAAGCAATGGTCTGAGAAGAGCGACCCTCTACCATATATACGTGCTTAGACCACGGAACTTTCGACTACAAGTGTTTAGTCTGTTCCCTTACTCCTCGTATCATCTCTTACACAGCACAGATTTCCACAGCATGACTACTACTCCATACCGCCACGAACCCCTCGACGAGTCCAAAAAGGAGATCCGGCTCCTGGCTCTCGATCCATACGACAAAGACAGAGAGAATGAATTCGCGGACCAGCCACTCAAATGCAACATACGGCGCCGATATTTGGATCCCGGGACACCAGGTATGAAATATCACGCGATTTCGTACAGCTGGGGCAAAAAGGAGGGCGTGGTGCCTATCTGCGTGAGTGGAAGGCTCCTGGAAGTCCCAAGGGCTACCGAGAACGTCCTTCGATCGTTGCACCGGTGCTCTGGTGGCATCTCAGCCCCAGTATGGATCGACTCCATCTGCATCGATCAAAAAAATAAGCAAGAAAAGAGCAAACAGGTTGCGATGATGGACTTGATCTTCAAGAATGCAGAGGTGGTGCACGTCTGGCTTGGCCCGAGCGACAACACCACCGCAGATGCAATCTCGTCAATTCATGCCATCGCAAAAGGGAAGAACGTGGAGTTCATGGCCAATTTTGCCACCAAGATGGGAAGTTATGTACTCAAGGATTACATGGGCAATCCCGTGCCTGACGAGCGCGAATGGGTTGCCCTGGTGAAGTTCTTCAGTTCTAAATGGTTCACTCGTTTGTGGGTGGTGCAAGAAGCCGTACTTGCTCAAGACGCGATCTGTCACTGTGGTTCGCTGAACATCCCACTGGAAGAAGTTATCCTGGCAGCATACTGGATCGAGAGCACGCGCCGGGGGCTCCAATGCATACGCGAAGGGGAGGACGCAGGGCGCAGAGGCATGTACAACGCAGCGCAAATATACGCACTGGAGCGAGGAATACCACCTCACCGGCTTGTTGACCTGCTCAAGCTTTGCCCTCGGTTCCAGACGACTGATCTTAGGGACAAAGTGTTCGGCTTGCTTGGTATATCTGCCAAGTGGACAGCCTCAAGGCACAACAGAATGCTGAATCCCGATTACACCAAATCGATCGAGACCGTCTACAGGAACGGCACGATAGCCGCACTCAGCGAAGATGGAAGCCTCCGTCTTCTACAAGATGCGCAGGCCTTGGTCCGTTCGGTGGAAACCCCAGCGACTGACATAGATGAGCGGCTACCATCGTGGGTCCCAAGGTTCCACTTCGTCCGTGATCCGGATCTAGGTGCCCTCGTGAACATCACGTGCCAGAAAGCTTGCAATGGTGAGAAGCTCTTCTACATCGACCATTCTCGAGGAGATGATGTACTGGGTCTGGGAGGAATGGTATGCGACGAGGTTGCCAGAGTGACGAATGTGATGGACATCCGCTTGTTTAAGAAACCGAAAGCTTTGCGAGACCACATCGGGGAACTTTGGGAGTTTGCCAAAGGAGCAGTGTCCAACGCAGCACCCGAACTGTCGACGGCCTTCGAAGCAGTTCTTCTAGCCGGATCCGACCCCGAGAAGCGTTCCAGAACCGGTACTGCTTCGGATCCTGGAGAGCAACTTGAAAGCAACAGAGAAGCTCTGCACATAGACACTCTTTTCACCCGATCCAGAATCGAGGGCAACCGGTGGCGAATCGAGGATCACGAGGGTCTTGCTGACGAAAAATGGAAGTCCTACCTCGATGAGTTGAAGAACATGAGTGTGAACCGAGTCTTCTTCATTTCCAAAGAAGGCCGCATGGGTCTTGGTCCGGCGACGACTCAGAAAGGCGACAGAGTTTGCATCTTGTGTGGAGGTCAAGTTCCATTCATGTTGAGAAGAGCAGGAAGAACTTGGCAGCTCATAGGCGACGCGTACCTTGACGGCGTTATGGATGTAAGCCTTGTGTCTGGACAGAAACTCTAGAATGACGCTGACGAAGTAAAGGGCAAGTTTTTCAGCGGCCGAGGTGGAAGATATGGACGCCGTTCAACATGTTTTTATATCAACTGACTCGGTCCAGTATGGCGAAGAAATTCGACAGCTCGGAGTAGTGGTCGTCAGGTCTTATTGCAAAACCCATTTAGTGCGAGTGCTCGCTGCGTCGAAGCAGTCCATTGACTTTCCGGCTGTCGTGGGGTTGCAACTTGCATGTATGTTGATGAGAACCATGAGTTACACAGTTGTGTGTGAGATCGAGTGGGTTGGTTGGATTCCTCCTATTGGATACGGGCGATACGGCGTTCTTGTTTTATTGCCCGAGCAACTTGCATGGTGACTTTCTCTAGCTGCATATGTAGGGCTTGGTGGTTTGACTTGCAATTTCATGGCAAGGATGGTGAGAGCTGTTCGCATTTTCGATCCGCTCTCGTTTTCGTTCCCGTGTCCCTGCCCTTTGCGGAGAACTTCCGGCAGGTTAGTCGATTGCTGATACGGCCTCTTGTACTCGGCGCTTAGGGTTCTCCTCCACGCAGGATGCCGGTGAGATCCGGCCCGAGTCGGAAGAGAACCAATCCGATCGTACCTTTGACATACCGTATGCATGCCGGGCTCCAAGCCACCGCTCTAGTATCTACGAAGGACGCGGAAAAACCACGTACAATGACGCAAGTCAGCCATGTCCACACTCGGAGTTGCGTCGACAAAAAGATGCCGATCTTATGCAGCTCGGATAGTCTGCATGCAGTATACTGCCGTCCAAACTAGCGAAGGGCACGATTGCTCGAAAGAGCTCTGCTTGACGAACACACAGGAGCCGGACGTATTGAATTGTTGGTCTTAACAGCATCTGTGAGTTCGGCAAGCGGCCAATCCGGACCATCCGGATATTGGGTTCCGCTAACGTGCTTTTTGTTGGATATTGGCAATTGCCCATCTCCGTGACGCTGGGTCGGTCAGACTCAGGGCCGGGCCAGAAACGGCTGGTAGCCGGTCGATTCACCGGGATGTTCGGGACAGGTTTGTGCGGATGAGGCAGTCAGAAGTTCCCCGGTGATACATGTGTCTGCGGTTTAACGTTTAATATTAGGGAGATCTCGGTGGAGATCCACTCTCTTCGCTCTTGCAGGTGTCATCTGTGAAAGTAGGGATGTACCCTGTGAGCCGCGTCAAGCCGTATATAACAAGTTGGGTCTGATGTCAATCCTCAATGCAGATAGTGCACGGTGGCTTTGAGACCGGGAGCCACCTCTGGGGTTTGTTAATCTGGCCGCCTGGTGGCTGCAGGCATGAATGAAATCCTTGAGATGTGCGACAGGCACGAGGCTCCTGCACGTCGAGCGTTGGCGTGTAGACCCATGTGCGTTTAGCGTGCGGGCGGAAGTTGTTGTCGTGGATGACTGCAGGCTCCGATAAGGTCAAGATTATTAATGGACCCTTCATGATTCGGTAGACGACGGCTGCAGCATGTATAGAGTCGCCGCAGCTTGCCAAGGAGGGCACATAATTGTATGTGGACTTGGTTTAGCGTGGTACTGTATCTGATATACGAGCGTGCAAGTAAAGAGCCGGACGATCTTTTAGATGGCTTCGTGGCATTTTTACCTACTGGTAGACTTCGACATCCGTGGAAATGTTGCTTAATCCCTGTACGCCGGAGGTCTGGATGCAGCACATCATTCGAGATTCTATGAGCAAGGGTGCTTGATCGAGATTTCGAGATTCAAGATTCGCGGTCCAGAACACAGGCAGGCCAGCCACCAGGGAAGCAAAACTCAGGTGCAGTCCAGCACAGCGCAAATCGACCGCGAGCGAAGGATCTAGTATGGACAGGGCGTGTTGGCGTGATGGGGATACCGCTTGTGCTTGCTTGCACAATGGATACCCATGACTTTTTTGTGTAAAGAACAACCGAGGAACGGCGGTACCTCGCTTCTCATGGTAGGGGTACTTCGCCGCAGATCCACGGAGTGCATATTGGCAGTTAGGGGCAGGTAGTGGCAGGGTCGAAGACTCGAAGACCAGAAGTAGGGTTTGGCAGGCTGATGAAGTCCGACATTAGGCTCGAGCAGGCGGCGTGGGAGATGGTGATTTGAGATGATTATGAGCTGCGCAACGCACCATAGACGCGTCAGCCGGGCAAGATTGGCACTGGCCAAGGGCTGAATGCGATTCGCGAGTACAAGTGCTCGAATCCGGTGTTGTTTTGCGTGCGTAGGGCAAGTAGAATGGTGACGTGCCAACGATGGCGAGATGGTCACCCCGTTTGGCGACCCGTATTCGGAGATGGCCAGCTCACCAAATACTTGCCACTATTACGAGTTAGGTAACTACATAATCGTGTGCAAACCTGGTCGTGATCTCAGGAGGAAGCAGACCTCGGCACGATTGATGTATCGGCACGGCCCTCCCGTCAATATAACATCCCGATGTGTGATGTCTACTTGGCTGCGTGTCATGGGCAAAGGACGGTATGGACGGGTATCAGATGTCAGGCAAAGGTCGGAAAGTCAATTCTTACGTGGCGTTCCAGGCGACATCTTGAAACAAGATCGAAGCTTGTTGTTCACGCTTCACGTGGCGCTCACACCGTTGGCGTCATCAACGGCGAATCCTCACGTAGCCTTAGGTTCTTCCTCTCCTGCAGCCTCAGTGGTCAGTGTCCGAGTCAGCGGCATGGTGGAGGTGCCGTGCACTACCCCCTTCTACCACTGTTGCTGAACACGGCTAATGTGAAGGTGCACAGGGGCGACAAGGCGGAGGAGTCCGACCCAGGGATCATCAACAATCTAGTGTGCAGACGCTCGAATGCGCCCCATCTCGGGTCCGTCTCCGTTCGCATGAATTAATTTCGAAGACCGCCGTTTCCCTGGTTGACAGAACGGCAGTGAAGGTAGGGCTTAGAAAGCCGTCCGAGAGTGTCACACAGTGGTGTTTCTCAGTCTTGAATTTACACTGCTGTGACAATCACTGCCATCACTCCACATCTGCCGAACAATGCGTGCTTCGAGACGTGGCACAGGAGCCTCAAGATTCCAGGAGGCGGCAATCACATCGACCATGCAAACGGCCCTCAAGGCCCGGAGACCGGTGGACGGGCTCAAGTTATTATTGGTATGTCATGTCGTGCCACCCGTGGGACGTATGCCAGTCCTCTCATATCGGCATCTCTCCACGACAACAACTTAGCTTTTGGGAGGAGTCGAAGGAGGAGTCGAGCGAGAAGGATGGTGCTCGCGGATGCTTTGGCTTCGTAAGCGGTAAAGTCTGTCGACGTGCCAGACGGTTAAGGCAGTTGCTCCGTAACCACTACTGCACATCAATTGTTGTCACATGCTCGAGGGCGGCCACATGTATCCTCACACTGTGCTTGAGCCTACTGATATGCACGCTGTGGGCACGCCGGAAGACTGGCAGAGTAGCCTGTCAAGTGCTACTACAGAAGACATGCGTCTTTCCGAGCCTTACAATCTTTTCCGTACCTACCCATCGAGCCCGCAGTGCCCGCCACATCATCCGTCGGTCTGCAAACAATGCACGGCCGGCCTGGCAAACATGCTGCCGAGGCCGGTGGGTAGACGCCCATCCCACACCTGGCGCTAACTCCTGGGAGATGTGTTATTGTCCCGCCTGGCGGCTCTCGACAGTTGCATCACGAACCCTGAACCAACCCACCCTAGGACGAGCTCGTGCAGTATTCTGCCACTACTGTCACGACCAGGCGGAAGAAACCGCTGACGATTGCCGGAAAAATTGCCTGTGGTCGGTCTGTACTGTGTGACACTATTGTATGTAGACTTATAGCCCGCAAATCTTCTGCCGGGGCTGATCGGCGGACGCAGTTGGCTGGCTAAGAATCTCAGTGACTGGCTACTACTAGCAGTCTCAACTTGTATGCTCCGGCAGGGCCTCCCGCAGATGCACTACCTACTCTTCCCCGGCGGCGCCATCATCTGCTACCACTAGTGTCTCTGTCGCCGTCTTCCTTGCAGATGCGGGCTTAGCTTAGCCTCGTCGCCAGCTCGGATCGTCGGTGCAGGTACCGCTCCGGGACGATGGGGCTGCCTGCTTTGCTGATGCCCGACTACTGAAACCAGCCCTCTGCACGAGGAAGAGTCAAGGACGACGAGAAACCAGCGCTCGAATACGTCTGATCCCCACATCCAGACCATGTTATCGGAGGACGCCACCTCAAACTAGAAGGCGACACGCTCCTGTAGCCTGTCTCAGGAACCAGCTGGATCGGGTGTTGGCGTGTCGATGACATGGTGGCACCATCGTTCTGCGCCGCTCATGCCCTGCATGACTTTGTCCAGTCTGGGTTGCCTGGCTTTGTCTCCCATGCGGCCATACCCGCCTAGCATTATTCTATCGGGAACAGCCTGAATAATAGTCCACCAAGACGATCTTCAACATCCTGCCATCCACCGCCGCACCGCTAGCAGCCGCACTGCGATATACTACTCAACCTTGTTGGACGTGCGAGCCTCTGACTCTGCTTATACGACTCCCTCGTCGCTGAAGGAATCCCTGCCGCCGATCAGTGACCGGGCGCGAGAACAGGCAGAATCTCCGATTGAGTACCATCTACTGCCCCGGTCAGTCGTGCACGTCTTTCGCCTTCGTCACAGCGGCCATTGTGCGGTGTCTAGAGAAAAGGGGACTCGGGTTGCGGATCATGCGCAATTCACGCGCGAGAGGCTTGGTAGCAGCTGTGCCTTTACAGACCGGGCCACGTCCTCACTGCAGTGTAAGTAACATCAAACCTCAAACCTCCATCTCACCTACCTAGAACGTTGCTCCGCCTGTTGGTACCACCGCAATTGATAGCCTTCAGCGTCCTGCGTGTCCTGCAGTCTCAGCGGTGTGCAGGTCCTTCACCTCAATCACACTTTCCCATCATCGCAACACACGAGCGCCAACAAACCCCGCTGACGTCTCACTTTCTGACAGGCGGCTCGCGCCATAAACGATTCGGCTCCTCGAAACGTTTGCCGGGTTTGAGAAAGCACCGTTACTGTGGTCTCAGAACGAGTGTTCGTCTCTTGAAGGATATCACTACTCCACCACTAGTCTGATCCTAGCGCTATCCACTGCTAGGGTGATCCGCCGACAGCTTAAGTGTGTGGGCTGCCCAACTGCCTTGCGCTCGAGAGTTCAACCGGCTGTCTGAGCCGCTAGACAGCTATTACTACATAGTACTACTGGACCCTTGCTGCCAGGACATTATCTTCTTGCCTTTAACAAACCAAACAACCTTGAGGGACTCTCAAACCTCCTTTGGACAGTACCTGCAAACCACCTTTCTCGTATCACGACAGTCATGGAAGGCCAATTCCCGCCGCCAATGGCACCTTACGGTGTCTACAACCCATATGGCCAACCATCAATGATCGCACCGGACTCCATGCAACCGAGATTGCATCAACTACAAACAATGTCAAATGAGAGCCTTGGAGGTTACCGTTCCGAGTTCGAAGACATCACGGGCTCCATGCTCCCACCACACGCTCCAGCGCAACAACCATCTGCACGATCAAGAAGACGGGCAACACTTGGCGCAGATCACATCAAACATCGTCGTACCCGCAGTGGGTGCTTCACTTGCCGGCAGCGCCGGGTGAAGGTAACTAGCATGGCCCGCAGGTGTTGAAGTAATGCTGACGGCCCTATTAGTGCGATGAAACGCGTCCGATGTGTGAACGTAAGTCCACTACTGCACCCTTAGAGGAGCCAGCACCTTGTACTGACTATCATTCAGGCTGTCGGAAAGGCAAACGGGAATGCGAATATCCAGATCATCCATCGTCGGCGAAATCGGACCGGCCCAGCACACGAACGAAACGACCAAACGGGGAGAGCAACTCGGAGAATTCAGACGACGACTCCGAACACTTGCCAACAATCACAGACGAAGATGAGTTTGACGAAGGCGGCCCACGATCTGCACTTTCGGACCCAGGCATGAGATTACCGATTTCACGAGATGGGAAATCAACTCCCACTACAGAGTACCCGTCGACCCTAGCACGAGCGCAACGACCGCAAGCCAACCGAAGCAACTCGAAGCAAACAATGAAAGACGATATCACACAGAGTCCGAGGTGGGCGGGTCTCCCACCGAACGTCAAATTCTACCTCAAATACCACCGGAACAACCTCTCACATCATCACTACTCGTGGAAATACGACGCTGGAGACTTCCTCAAAAAGACATTCCTGGAGATCGCGATCAACTTCGAGCCTCTATTGTATGCCGTGGTTGCATTCGCTGCATACCACTATGCTATCTCCCGCGAAGATGGGAGGGTAAAGGACTTCCTCGATGCCTACAACAAATCAGTGTCTGCGTTGCGACATTCGCTAGCCAAAACCGATCGACACTCCTTGTCGACATTGTTGACGATCTTGCAACTCGCAACGATAGAGGTATGTTGAGTCTTCTACAATTCCTCATACTACAATACTGACACAATGCGAAAAGGAATTCCTAGGAGACTGGGTCAACTTGCTGAGCCATCAGCGCGCAGCACACCAGATCATCACCGATCTCTTCACACCACAAACCATAATGCAGAGCGAGACACATCGCAAGATCATCAGCTGGTATATCCGATTCGACCTCTTCGCAGGCATGATGTCAGGAGGAAAGACAGTGCTTGGACGTGAGTGGTTCAGTGCGTGTGCAGAGTTCTACAAGAGGCAGGTCCGCGACAAACCCAACGACTTCGGCGCAATCTTCGAAGACATGTTCGCGACGTCGAGACTGATCGCAACTGACATCGCCCTGCTGCTGGCGTCGAGGAACACGGGCGAAAAGAGCGAAGAGGACTTCACCCGCGAAGTGCAGGAGCTGCACACACAGATGGAAGACTTCAATCACAAATTGACCACGAGATACACAGATCCGTCCTGCTTCGTCAAGACGTTTCCGAAAGCGCCTCCTCCGCACGTGGAAGACATCGAACATATCGTGGACTTCCGAGATCCGAACTTTTGCCTGTCTGGCGAACTATTCTCTATGAACTACATATTGATCGATTTCTGGGCCATGCAACTCATGTTCAGGCTACAGCTTTCCACGACGCTGTCGACGCCTGCTGAGCTCCAAGAGATTGCTCTGAAGAAATGCAAGATGTTCGAAGCGGTGGAATACAGTGGACAGGGACCGCCTGGGGCGATTCTTGGATTCCAAGCCAGTCTGGGAATCGCATGCCTTTTACTGCCCAAAGAGAAGAAATTCACGGACTGGTCGAGGCACAAATTCGCTCTTATGGAGCAGCACGGGTAAATCGTACCAACATCTTTCGAAGAATTGACCTTACTAACAATACACACAGCTACATATATCCAGCCAGTCTACGCAAGCGCATGTCCGACCTTTGGGGCGTCGATGTCACAAACTGGTGGCTTCCTGACGACGAAGACTATCCACCGGTTATCCGAGCACTGCGCGACTTCATCAACTTCCGCGCCGACTCTGCAGCAAAGGAGCCTGACGCGAAGGACGCCGACGTGCGCGACATGGCGGGCATCTTCAAGACCATGAGCCTCGAGCGGGACATGCCGGATCATGTCACGGACATGATGCAGGGAGATGGCGGTTGGTTTGAAGGCGACATGTACGAGAGCAGCCCGGATCAGCCTTACTCGTGAACAACGCCTGCTGCCCGATGAACACGACAACCAAAACAAACACATGCGGTAGCCAGCACGCACTGTCTTTTCTTACGGTCCGGTTCGCCTCAGCGAGTTCTATCACACGACTTCTCTCAGCAATCGCTGGTGCGCTTGCAAAGTTACGACTCCTTGGTGCAGGAACCAACGTTTGGATGAACGAACGAAGAAGAGAGATCGTCGCATTTTTAGGCATCTGGAACCAACACGCGGCGTGTGTGATACGGGACATTGGGGCACACGCACTAGGAGTATGGGCCCTTCCTCCATGCAGGTCGATGTCTCGCGGGACTAAACTTCGACGCCAGGCTTGGAAGGATTCCTGTCAGACCATGCCGAAAGAAACGCGCCTTGCATGGCAGCAGTAGTGCATGGACTACAACCGTTAGACTCTTACATTTCCAACGTCGATAATTCTCGACACCCTTGTATTACGACAGACTTATTCCCCTTTCCTACCTGTATTTCACCGCGATCGGTACCTGTTTTGACTTTACCTGCCTCATGGAGTCCCCACATTGTTTGTCTCGGCAGTTGTTTACTGAACTTTCCGGAAAGGAGGTTTCCTGAACTGTAAGACGAAAACATACTTCGCTGAACCCTAACACACGGCCATTGATTCTCCAACGCGATACAACCGGAGCCCACCCAGTCGGTAAGTAGGTGGTTACTACAGCTGCGACCATGACTACACGTCCGTCTCAACCCGCCCCGCTACCACAGGCAAGTCAGAAACTCGATCCAACGCGACGCTAGGGCCCTACAGTAGTAGGCATTATGCAGTAATGGACGCAGTAGTAGATTCATCCGGTCTGTTTGTGATTGTGATACAAAAACATGGGCGATCTTCGGCAAGATCTAACACATCTCGTGTCATGCATGCATGTTACGATCTGTCAGCATGGAAAGCAAACAGACACCCCTGCCAGAAAAAACCAAATCCCCAATCCACGATTTTACAGTATTGCTGAAGTTGGCAGTTACACAAAACCAGCAAACCTTACACTACCATTCCTTCTGTAACGCTAAACCTCAGCAACCGAAAGTCTAGTCCTAGAGCGCAACGCTACAAACGTCTGTCTTTCCTCTTCGAGGACATATCTCCGCTCAATAGAGCCTGGGCCTACGAACGCCTCTGCCCATCCTCCATGCCCTAATTTGGCGATTTCTTGGGACGCTGACTTACGTTTAGAAAGTGTGAAGGGAAGAATGCAAAGAAAGACCCGCGACTTAGTACCAAGACTAAACCATCACAACTTGTGGGTTCCTAGTCTCCGGTCAGTGCATGGGCAGGAGGAACACGCAATCGTGTCCCGTCCGGACTCCCCGGCGCCGTGCGCGTTCGACCAAGGGACCGACCGACCGAGGGTTTCGTCGTATACAGTATTCGATAGTATATAGGAGGATTGAACGAACAAACGAACGAACGAACGAACGAATAGTGAGCAGGAACCGACATCCACAAAGTCTATAGAATTGCATGTAAGCAGAGGCAATATACATGACACCTTATCGTCGATTAGGAAGTGTAGTGGCGGCGCCATTCCCCTTCCTTCCCATCCTTCCCATATGGGATCCACGTGCAAACGGCGTGCCGATCGAAAGTCTGTTTTTTCTGACTTTCCGCAAGGAAGCTTTTTTGAATCTTCCTTTGCCTCTTTGAGCATATATTGGGTTTGGTCTGTTTTCCGGGTTGCGTTCAGGTTTCACCACGTGAAGGTTCACGACGGAAGGCTGCCGATGGTGGCGGGGGTGGTCTCCGATCCGGTGGGTTGGTGGAATGGCAGATGCCGGTGGTGCCCTATGTGTACGAGTTACGAAACTCACGACGACTTTACCGTGGTCAGCTAGTTCAAGTCAGGTCATGTCAGGCCATGACATGTCAACTCTAAAAGTGTGATGTTGTCGCGCAATAATCTGAAACATTGAGGCTCTTGCGTCTTTTTGCATTTCGACTCTCGATTATTTGAGCACGACAGAAAAGTATGGTTAAACGTTGGAAGCGAGAAACCTCAGGTCTTATCGGTATGTCTCAGAACAACCTAACAATAGATGTTTGCGCACTGGAACCCAACGTGTGGTGTGTGACCTGATGACTTGGAAACGATAATGTCTGACTTGGACGACGTTATTTTGGTAGAGGAAAGGAGGGCTCATCGCCTGAGGGATTCGCGTGGAAGACGGCAGGGTAAGACAGCATTCCACGTTCGTACATCGTATTCTGTGCTTAGACATGGTATAGCGTTTGCGATAGATGGTTGTGAAGCTTGTGTAGAAGGTTTTACAAGGTTGGTAATACGCTGACGCCGTAAATTGGTATGCTGTCGATCATACGGTGTCCAGCAGCAGCAAGAAGAAGATGCCACCGCTCCTGTCCCGTCGCCGCCCATCACTGATACTCTCAAGAGAAAGAAGTCAGATTCGCTCGAGACTCTCACGGGCATACTCTTCCTGGTCCTTCGCCTCCAAGCCTAGCCGTCTACTTCGAATCGCACGCTCAAGAGCAGGGTCCGCCGTGTCCTGTCCTTCGGGATGACTCCCCATTCAGAACAAGGCAACGACGACGAAAACGAAGCCACTGCCTTCTTGCGCAGCTCGATACACAGCCCATTCAACGATGAGAAGACATCCCTCATCCCGTTGTCTCAACACTCCACGAGCCGATAACACTACCTTCTCATCCCGTCCCATCATAGCGACGCATGGATTCGACACCCGTGGTGACCAAGATATGCCGGGATGCTGAAGTGAACTCAACAGTCCTTTGGCATAGGGTACTCCTCTACCCCCCTCAACCCCTCTTGTCACAATGCGTAGCAAAGGGAAGCTTCGCAAACGCCTTTATACCATCCTGGCGTCTTTCATATCCGAAGAGCTCTACGTTTCTTTCTCCCAATCGTCGTGTAGCAGACTCTGACTGAGCCTGATGGCAGTACTTCTACCAGATAGCTCTGGGCCGTCGGGGCAGTTTTCGTTGTACAGTACATGTTCTCTAGCTTGTCGGGAACCTGAAGATGATAGTTGGCGAACACATGGCCATGATCTTTGCTTCGATGGTTCGATGACTTCGTTGCGAGAGTGGAAGCCGAGCGGTGGAGTGGAAGATCCCGCATAACATTCTATAATAACCAGACTCCATCTATGTGTACACTGTGTCAGCGAGGTACCTGTTGCAAAGCTGCTGCCTCAATGTACGCCACATTGACACTTCGTGATCATGCATCTAAACATTACGCTCCATCCCATATGCAAAACCAAAACCTGTTACGCCATGCTGAAACCCGAGAAAACTGTGTGTCTAGGCGATCTGGTTGTAAGTCGCTGATGTCCCGATACTCGTGCTCGTGCAGAATATCCAAGGGTACATATGCACGTGCATAGGTTTTTATTCCTCCAATTTGCCCATCATCTTGTCTCTACAGTTCTTGTTCACAACGCCTCCAACACCAAAGGCGGGTACGATCCTGCACATCCGCGCGAAACTGCTGGTAAGCCAGTCAACCCTGACTTTCGAGAAACGCTGCTTGAGAGTTGTACCGCCGTTGCGGTTGTACAGGTCGAGGCCCATGAGGTGGAACGGCGTCGAGATGAGTTGGATCGCAGCCGGCGCCAAGAACTGCGCAGTAGAGGCGCGGGATACGTAGCGCTCCATGCCTTCTGTCAATGGTAGAGACGGCGCGATCATCGGCGGCAAGTTGAAGGATGCGAATATCGTGAGACAGTCGCGCGCGGCAAACAAGGCGTAGGTGACTGGTGGGATCGGGCGAGGTGATACGGCGCCGAAGATCTTAGTGAACTGGCTGTCCTTGTACAGACACAAGCTCAGATTGGCGGTACTCGTAGCGATGAATTTCGCTGCTCCGCTGGTGACGGTTGCGGCCGGCTTGTTCTGAACGGTAGATTTGAACGTGTCCAGAGTGTTGGCCATCAGATATGTGCCGCTGTAGAGCGCAAAGATGAGAGCGAAAGGCTTGGAAGTAAGGAACTGGTGTGGTCGGAACAGAAGGGCACTGAACGATGCTTGCAGGGAGGGGATCATGGGACGTTTGCCAGATGCATTCTCGATGATAGCTCTGCACTCTTGTCAGTCTCCCTAATCTTTGAACTATAGTCGCAATGCGCATCAAACATACTTATCAATAGCGCAAATGACCGGCGCAACCAGACCACCAGCAAGACCAGCAGACATGGCGTCGGCACCCAGTCTCTGGCCCAGATTGGCGGTATTCCATGATTTCGGCTCCTGCTCTTTCAAACCAACCACTTTGCCCGGCGCCATTGGAACTGGGACGGCGGTTACTTTGGGTATTGATATTGCGCCTTGTTTCTTATCCTCTGCGACACAAGCCTGTAGCTCTGCGGGACCGGCACCCATACTCGTTGGAACCTAAGGGTCTTTGACACGCCGATTGCATGTGGGCACAATCTCTGTCTCTTTTCGGTTGTCGCTGTTGAGATCCGGAAGATGGCTGGCGGTGTAGGTAGGCAGTCAAGCGAATGACTCCTCTCTGGTCGACCTCGGGTATGACGGCGGTGGTGGTGAGTGATTAATGACGGGACCTTGGGAGGTTGAACGCGCGAGATAGCGGAAGGGAAGGGAGAAGCTCCGTATGCATGTCATCGTGCAGCCCTCCGAAGCCGGATGTCCTCTTCCGAAGCGGTCAGCAGACTGATAACTTATCTTGCTATGTTACCCTTTGAAGTAGGTATATCAATAGACTGTACGTTTTTGAACGAGTCGGTATGGTTGAGAAGAACAGTACTGGTTGCTGCTTCGCGAGAGTCGTTCCTACCAAGTTCGACAATCCGCATCTTTGCATCTCTCGACCTTTGAAAAGTTAGTGCGACGTCGATATGTTAATATTTCCCAGCATCAAGGCGATCGACCAATACTGCTGCATTTCCTGATAGGATCAAGTAGAAGCAGGAAAACCATCCATCCATCCAAGAAACATCAAGGACAAATATTAGCGCGTTCGAGGTTAGCGGTTACAATCGGCATTCGAAGATCTGCTGGGTGGATCTCAAACCCGGTACTTTTCCGGGATCATTCGAGAGTAATGTCACCTATACATCGAGATCGAGCCACTGCATTGGAAATCTAACTACCGGAAAGGAGCAACCTCGAAACCCCGTGGCGTTGGTCGTTGACAACCGGAGATGCACTTGGTCGTGTGTCGATCAATGTGTCTGGGAGGAGATCTTTTGACAGTTTGAAGCGCTGTACGTTTCCAGACTCTATATATCCAAACGAAAAGAAATGTCTCGATACCTAGCTGCAAGCACCGACTCTCTTCAACATTGCGTTGTTCGAAGGTCTCGACGCCGTCCACTTTCCAGCAACGTAGCGAGATCCTAGAAATCCATCTCATTCAGTATCTTGATAAACTCCCCAAACGCAGAAACAAGCCTGAACAGCACCGAGTTCCGGTTCCCTGGATGCGTCTCATCGTCCTGGGCCATTTGTGCGAGGGCTACACACTCCCATAGGACTTCGTCCATGACATTGAATTTGCCGGAGGCCCGGGCACCATGTAATAAGTACTCGTAACTCTCTCGCAACTCGCGACGATAGGTTTGAGCGATTGTGTGATTCAATTCCCAGCAGGCCAAGGTCAAGCCGTGATCGTCTGATGTTCAGCAGCGTGCCGAGATCAACCAACTCCATCATTTCTCACTGTATCTTGATGAACTTGTTCAACGCAATGGATATCACGGAGCGCTGCACCTCAGGGTTCGTCGGATCGTCCTCGACCATTGCTGCTTGAGATATAGCCTCCCATATGACATCGTCTACAACATTCGACTTGCCGCAATCAGCATCTTCCCAGAAGAAGTAGCGGCTCGCTCGCAACCTACAACCATGATCTGTGTCGATCGTGCGGAGCAATTCCCAACATGAGAGGGTCAAATCATGGAGATTGAACTTCAGGTGTTGAGCGTCTGCAGCCAGAGAATCAGACAAGATCTCCAGGAGTTGTGCTGGGCATAAGCGATCCTGTCGTTCCAGTGCGTTGTGTATCTCCGGATGAGCTGCGACCATCCGAGGCTGACGCATCTTGTCACGCGCCAACAGCTGTAGAACGCGTCGTGACTGATCTGGCGATGTGAGCCTCGCATGACCACCTTGATCTGCCGTATCAAGTAGTTCCATACGCAGAAGAGAGTGCTGATTGATTGGTAATGCCAACGCTCCCGCACTTGGCATCCGCGGCAACGGTAGCCGATACACTCCACCAGTATCGAGCTCAAGCTTCTCGAAGTCCGTCCGCGGGATACCCAACGCGATACCGAGTTTCATGGCACCCTCGATCGGACAGTAATCTTCGTCGGCAGAATTATCCGAGCCCAGGGTTTCCTTACCCTGGAGAGCGATGAAGTTGTCAAGCTGTGCCCATTGTTGATAACTGGCATCAAAATCGGTATTCCAGTATAGGTGTGCGACAGCAGTAACCCGAGAGTCGTACTGGCTCATCGGGATGCCGTCCAGGTAGAAGCTGTCCATCAACGCCGCGTATACTGATCCACAAAGGAGAGAGAGGTGGGTCAGCAAGAAGTATAGAGTTTTTGCTGGAGATTCGCCGCTTTTGGCGAGTTTTGGACTGATCTCGCTGAGTGCAATGACTCCATCAGCAATATCTCGACATGTTCGACCCGGTTCTGACCTGAGTTCACTTGCCGGCGGCTGCTTCTGCATCTTGGCGGCGTTGTCGAATGTCGTTAGCGACAGCTTCTTGGTCTTTGCTGCCGTCACCAATGTATCGAAATGGCGGAGGTTGGGCAATTGGGTTGCCTCGTATGCCTCGAGGTAGAGTTGCACCACCACGGCGGCTTCCATTGTCGCTTTCTGGGCGTCGCAGAGCTCACGAAGTGTGAGAAGTAAAGGATCCGTTTCTTCATGGGGTGCTACCCATTCCTGTTGTCCCTTCGGTCGCTCTAGCAGCAGCTTTGTGACGAGGCAAAGATGGTACGCGAGCGGGTGATACTTTCTGCACCTCTGTGTGAACTCATTCCTCTGTGCGATCACATCCTCGCTCTCAGAATGCCCAAGAGCGATGAATTCAAGCACCAGTGTCAGGATCTTCGATGCGCGAACACAGCAGAGGTCATCGTAATCTGAATCAGCACCCGTTGTTTCCAGACGGTTCTTGAGTCGCATCAACTCTTCGTGCAGTGATTTTGACCCAGTGCATACAGCGTTAAGCTCTGCGACAACTCCAAGAGACAGCGCAAAGGCGTGTCGGCTGAGCTGAAACGCCTCGTAAAGACCACTCTTGAGAGCTCGATAGTCCAGCCAAGTGGTGCGAATCGACCCACGAATAGATGCCAATGTTTTCAAATCTCTCATGAGGTTGGAATCGTCCTCGAACAGTGTCGTAGTGCCGGCAGTGTCAGCAACGGCGGGTTCAACAATGGCGGGTTCGACAGCAGCGGTTTCAGCAATGGCGGTGTCAGCAACGGCGGTGTCAGCAACCTGCATTGGCTGAGCATCTTGCTGCTCTATCGGGACTGGCGTGTTGTCTGTAAGGTTGGAAGGTGAATCGTCCAGAAAATCGGGTGTGCTGTCGTGTTGTTGGTTCGACCGGAGAACTGTGTTGTTGTTCTCATCTTGTAGGTTCGAGGTTTTGGCAACCGGCGGTGGGGGTGTCTTTTCCAGAGCCTTTTTCAAAGCCTTTTTCAGAGCGACAGAGGCTACAGCGCCTTCAAGTGTTTTGTATATATGTTGGAAGACTTCGATGGCCTTCTGGTGGCCAGCATTTGCCTTCGAACGATCCTCGCCGTCTTGCGAGGACAATGTATGGAAAAGAGGAGCACATTTGCGGCGACCTGCCAGAGAAGCAGATATCAACCTGAGAGCATTGGAAACTCCTTCAGGGAGTTTTGCGGTTCGTTCGATGTGTAGGGCGATGTCATCTGCCAAGCATTTGAGCTCCTCAAAATTCCGCTCAGGGCGTGCCTCGCTGTGTGCCTGATGATGCGTGGTGCAAGGGATCTTCAGGGCGTTAAAGGTCGTTGTCATCCATTGTGAAAAGAACTTCTGATCGTCCTTGTAATTCTTGGTAATTTGGAAGATGATAGCTTTTTTGGCAGACATCGTGGATAGAAAAGACAATCGATCGAGGGGCGTTCCGGCGGAATCACTCGAAGTATGAACTAAACGAGTTCATCCGGGAGATGTGAGAAGGACAGTGAGGAAGAGTCCGGGGTCATTCTGGCTGTGGTGGCGTTGGTGGTATGTATTTGGGATCCAGTGAGAATATGAGAATGGTCAAGATGTGTCGGTGTAGCGCTGTGGCTCTTTCGGTCAGACGCTGATGAAGAAGGAAAAAAAGAAAGAGGGCGTCGTGATCTGTCGGTTTAAGGTATGTGGGAAGTTGGTGTAACAACATCGCTGAGGCACCGGGCGGTACTTATGCACTCCACCTCCCGTAGAAGGGTGGAGATGGCAAAAGCAATCTCGTGATGTTCAACTTAGTTAAAGACATCTTTCACTGATCAAAGACTTTAGAAGGTGGCGGGTACGAACAAGTAGAGAACTCTCCCTTCTAACAGAACTTGTCTATAATATATAGCGTATTATCATATGCGTTCAGATGCTTTGCAGCCTTTGCTAGACTGCATATGCTTGTCTGTCTTGTTGTCTGCGGATGTACTAATCCCTTTGTCAATGAGATAAACCAGCCTTCATGATTAGATCCCTGCGTCAAGCAAAGTGATTGATGTGTTAGAAGACTTGTTGTCATCCGTGATCAACCCTGAGGAGTAGTGTCATTTGCTATGTTCCTTTGAGTATTTCCAGACCTCAAAGCTTGGAGTTGTGGCGACGCAAAGTCAAATTGAAGTGAGAATTGGCTGTGAAAGGTCATGGGTCGTGTCGGTTCAGCGGCAATGCCACCGGGTGTTGCCATGATACATGTACACACGATTTTGGTAAGCCAGAAGGTTGACGTTGCGGTCTTTAGTTGAGGTATCACCTTTCGTCGATATGCTTGGCAATTTCATTTTCCGTGCGAAAAGATCGTCAGATGACTTCTTCTATACAATGTCAGCGGATGAATCAGATACGATAGCACTGACAGATTTCCATCGAGGAATGCCCGAGTCCAGGGATGCAACCTCTTGGCGGTAAACATGTTGCAAAGTTCGCCGAAAGAAGTGAATGTTATGTTGAAAGTACCGAAAGCACACAGAAGAACAGCTCACTGTCGTCCTAAGCCCACAGGATACAGATCTCAAGCGACGCACCAGAGGACAAGCATTGTCTCCTAAAGGACTGATGTCGTCTTCGTGGGCTAAGATTCGGCTTGTCAATCAATCACCATCCTCGGTCACTTGCCGGCCGGCGTCGGCCATGCTCGTAGCAGAAGAGCTCGAAGGCCGCAGCCGGTATATGTCGGTTGCCTCTGGCATAGCTCGAGCCTTTGGTCGAGGCTTCCAGGCATGAATGTGATGGTTCGAGAGTGATAAGGTTTCAGTGTTGGTGTTGATAGAAGGAATCAAATGCGTGTCGAAGAGATGAGCTCACATGATGACGCATGGACTGGAATCTCCATCGCCGGTCGAGTGGCGGCGGCGGCTCCAGCACTAGCTCTACTCTCCAGCGAACGCGGCGACCACTGTATACCATCTGCTCTTGCCACAAGCAACACCTTCCATTCCCTCAACTAAACATACATCTGTCTTTTTCTTTGGGGCCTCCTGTGATCGCTCCATTAATTTCATCACATCTTCAGCCCTCCAGTCCGAAAGAAGCAAATCCCCGCGACGACAATGGGCTACGGCCCCGTTCTGCCATGGAGGAATGCGCTCCAGCACACCTCCCGACGATGCTACAGCTCTACTAGGACCTTGAGCGCGGCATGCAGAGCGCCATCATGGACACCTTCCACACTGCCTGCGTCGCGCTTTGTGTCGGGCAGAACAGTCCAACTGTCTAGGAGTGGAGTCAGCATCTTCGGGTCACGAGACTTCTCGACTTCGGTATCACGGCGGAAGGAGAAGCCTTCTGGACTGTCGCCGGAAGAGGAGACCAAGGAGGAGGTCAAGAAAGAGCTAGAGGAGAAGCTACGAAGCGAGGAAGATGCTGAAGCCAAAGGAAAACCATCAGAGCCTTCTCCCATAGCCAGCGCACTGGATGGTAAGTCCGCAAGCGCTGGCGGAGGAGGCAGCGGCGAGTCGGGATCCGGCGGCGGCGATGGTGGCAACAAGAAGCGCAAGGCACAGGGACGTGAACTGGTTAAGCCTTCGGTCCCAGATGTCTATCCTCAGGTGATGGCCATTCCCATCGCCCAACGCCCACTTTTCCCTGGCTTTTACAAGGCCATCACGATCAGAGATCCTGTCGTAATCGCCGCGGTACAGGAACTGCTCAAGCAAGGCCAAAGCTACGTCGGCGCATTCTTGCTCAAGGATCCTCAAAGCAGTCAAGATGTCATTAATGACCCCAGCGAAGTTTACGACATTGGTACATTCTGTCAGATCACTGGTGCATTCCCAGCAGGAACAGGCGAAGAGAAGGCTCTGCAAGCCGTGCTTTACCCTCACCGCAGAATCAAGCTCAGCGAGCTTCTGCCTCCGAACAGAGCAGAAGTGAACCCTTCGAAGGGCGCAGCTCCTGTCTCTGCCGGCAAGGCGACCATCGAAGCCGCGCCTGCCGAGGAAGACGTCAAGCCCACGCAAGCCGAGGAGAAGAAGGGAGACGTGGTGGCAAGCTTTGAAGAGCCGAGCATAGAGAAGGAGAAGGAGAAAAACGCTGCCCAGTCGAGCAGGACGGTTGCTTCTTCTGGCCCAACTGCTTTCCTCCACGACTGGGCTGTCAGTCTGGTCAACGTGGACAACCTGGCGGACGAGCCGTTCGACAAGCGATCACCAACTGTTCGCGCTCTTGTCTCTGAAATTGTCAACACATGCAAGGACATTGGCAATGTCAACCATCTCTTCCGCGACCACGTCTCTGCGTTTGCGATGTCGCAGTCCGCTGCCAACATTGCAGACGAGCCTGCCAAGCTCGCCGACTTTGCAGCAGCAGTCTCCGGCGGCGAGATGGAGGAGGCACAGAGTGTGCTTGCTTCTCTCAACATCGAGACACGTCTGAGCAAGGCACTCGAGGTGATCAAGAAAGAGTACATGAACGCACAACTGAGCAGCAAGATTTCAAAGGACGTGGAGAGTAAGATCCAGAAGCGTCAGCGCGAATACTGGCTCATGGAACAAATGAAGGGCATCCGACGTGAGCTTGGTCTGGAAAGTGACGGCAAGGACAAGCTTGTCGAGAAGTTCAAGGAGAAGGCAGGCAAGCTTGCCATGCCGGAGCCTGTCAAGAAGGTGTTTGACGAAGAGCTTAGCAAGCTCGCTCACCTGGAGCCTGCCGCGAGCGAGTTCAACGTCACAAGGAATTACTTGGACTGGCTGACCCAGATCCCCTGGGGCAGAAGGAGCGCCGAGAACTTCGGCATCCAGCATGCTCGTGGGGTTTTGGACGAGGACCACCATGGCTTGAAGGATGTCAAGGACCGCATTTTGGAGTTCATCGCCGTCGGTAAGCTTCGCGGCACAGTCGAAGGCAAGATTCTCTGCATGGTCGGTCCTCCCGGTGTCGGAAAGACGTCTATCGGCAAATCAATTGCCCGCGCTTTGGGCCGCCAGTACTACCGCTTCAGTGTTGGCGGTTTGACAGACGTCGCAGAAATCAAGGGTCACAGAAGGACATATGTTGGTGCGCTCCCTGGTCGTATCATCCAAGCTCTCAAGAAGTGCCAAACTGAGAATCCTCTCATTCTCATCGATGAGATCGACAAGATCGGACGAGGCCACCAGGGCGACCCTTCGAGTGCACTCCTCGAGTTGCTCGACCCTGAGCAGAACAGCTCGTTCTTGGATCACTACATGGACGTCCCTGTGGATCTCTCGAAGGTTCTGTTCGTTTGCACTGCCAACATGACCGACACCATTCCTCGGCCACTTCTCGACCGTATGGAGATGATCGAGCTTTCAGGTTACGTTGCCGACGAGAAGATGGCGATCGCGGAACGTTACCTCTCGCCTCAAGCAAAGGAGCTCAGCGGTCTGAAGGATGTTGCCGTCAACCTGGACAAGGAAGCCATCACCGAGCTTATCAACAAATACTGCCGTGAGTCTGGAGTACGAAACTTGAAGAAGCAGATCGAGAAGGTCTACCGCAAGTCCGCGCTCAAGATCATTCAGGAGCTCGGCGAGGAGGCGTTCCCCGAGGAGGAAGCCATGACCGAGGAAGGCAAGAAGGCCGCCGCGGAAGCCGAGAAGGACCAGACTGATGTCAAAGATACACCCGAGGACGTTGAGAAGGAGACTACCGTCGATACTCCTCGCGTGGCTCTCAAGGTTCCCGACCACGTCCGTGTCGACATCGGCAAGGATAACTTGAAGGACTTTGTTGGTCCGCCAATCTTCACTGCCGACCGCCTCTACGATGTCACGCCTCCTGGTGTTGCTATGGGTCTTGCCTGGACCTCTATGGGAGGTGCTGCGCTGTACATCGAAACCATCCTCGAGAACGCCCTTTCGTATAGCTCAAGACCAGGTCTTGAACGCACCGGTAACCTCAAGGCTGTCATGAAAGAGAGCACTTCCATCGCATACTCCTTCGCCAAGGGCTTCATGGCCAAGAAATTCCCCGAGAACAAGTTCTTCGAGAAGGCACGGATACACTTGCACTGCCCCGAGGGTGCTGTCCAGAAGGACGGTCCCAGCGCCGGTATCACAATGGCGACCAGTCTGATGTCTCTTGCTCTTGATAAACCACTGAACCCCACGATCGCCATGACCGGTGAGCTTACCGTTACTGGTAAGGTGCTCCGCATTGGCGGCCTCCGCGAGAAGACTGTTGCTGCCCGCCGCGCTGGTGCCACCATGGTTATCTTCCCCAAGGACTGCATCAGCGACTGGCTCGAACTCCCACAGGTAAGATACCACAACCCCTGACGACTATAGGATGCATTTACTGACTTTACATCTCCAGAACATCAAAGAAGGCATAGAAGGCAAGCCCGTATCCTGGTACTCGGAAGTCTTCGACCTCGTCTTCCCAGACATCGACGCCGCAGAAGCAAACACGCGCTGGAAGAAGGAGCTCGCCAAGCCGCCCAAGGAAGAGCGCGATGACGACGACGACCACAACTGATCGATGTAAAGTATAAATACAAAGGGCTCGGTTGGCTGGCCTCTTCATCTTTTAGCGTTTTTTTCCTTTTGGGGACAGCTTCCTTCTAGCTTTGCCTCCGAGCAAGCGGCATCTGGCGTCTAACTGGTCTGGTCTGGTCTGCATACCACCGCCACCTCTGGTATTGGCCCGGGCTCTGCAATATGAGCGGCTCTCATCTAAGTCTCTCCGCTTTGTGTACATAAATGAAATGCAGCGTGCCCGTCGCTGTTCGGGCACCTGTGTTCGACATAGAAGAGATGGATATGTTTTTGTTTATTCAGCGAAAATGGACTGTATAAGGAGAATTTGAAACATCTAACTTGCATCTTTTGTTCCTACCCAGTCTCAGCAACAGCTTTCAAGACGCCATCATTCGAGCTTCTTCCGGAATGATTACAAGCTACCAAAAAAAAAAGCAATGTCGTCGTCCTTGTTAGTATGTACGGAGGATGGACAAAAAGACAAAAACATACAACAGGCGGGATTCCCAGATGGTCCCCCACTCTAGTACTAGTCGCCCGGTTCAGTGCTTATGTATGGCAGAGCGGACGGGATGCCCAGTTCTCACTGACCTATGGTCGTATGTGCTGGTTCTCAGCAGATGCGCATCAAGTCCTTTACGCAA